>WBMV01009146.1:2060728-2302938 GCA_013396655.1 Campylorhamphus procurvoides | reverse complement strand
CCCGTGTTTAAGGGCTTGGTTGGGGCGGGCCCCTCCGCTGTGTGGGCTCTCGGTGTGTCCCCTCAGGGACGGGGGCACATCCCGCTGTGCAGGTCAGGGCCGAGGAACAGCAGAGGTGTGTGTTGGTGACAGCGACCCGCGGAGAACCGGAGTGAAGGGCTTGTTGCGATAATTGTTGAGTGTAGGCCCCGAGCCTTTCCTTAGGGCCAGGAAGGGTTTGGAAACGCAGTTTCTTCAAGGCTGCCGTGCCTGGGTTAAGCTTATTGAAAGGAGGGTTGGTGTAAGAGAAAAGGCTTTGCTGGCTTTTGGCAGCCCGGTATGAAATCAAAGGGAAGGAGTGGCAGAGCTGAACTCTGGGGAATGTGTGCTCTCTAGAGGAACCTCTTGGCATGTCTATTCTGGCGTGCAAGAGAGGGATACCACTGGAGTACTGCCCCTGTTCATGGAGAAGCTGTGGACACTGCTGTCTGAGGAGGGTAAAAAGTACCAGGGCCGCGATCAGATAAAAATGTTGGAGAGTCGTTGAAGAAGCTCCTGTTTCCACATATGAGTGCAGATGGAGCTCAGAGGAGGTGTGTCTCACCTGCCTTTGTGTTCTGTGTGACAGCAGCAGCGGATGGTTCTGAAGCCAGCTTTGCAGAACCTATTGCTATGACTGACACAGTCTGATTTGTCGTAGTTAAGTAGAACCAAACCACAAAAAAAGCGATGGTGTGTTGGAGCTTGTCTGCATTTTTACTTAAATGAATCAGACTGTTTCTCAGACTTAGTACCAAAAGCACTTAGTACCAAATTGAAGTCTCCTGAGCGGTCATTCTGTGCCTAGGCCATGGAGTGTGACACCGTCCTTATTTAGATGGTCACAGTTTAAAATTGGGCCCAAAACACATGCATAAATAAACTGAGTTCAAAGAGAGTGTGGTCATGTAAAGCTCAAGTTTTGCATGAGGACTAGAGATGCTCAGCATAAGCCAAGATACTGTCTTTGTTTGGGATAAAAGTACTTGAAGTGAAAAAACCAAACAAAGAAAGAAACAAAAAAAAACACACTAGAGAAAAGAAAATTTGAACCTAGAAGTAATCTCCCCATTTTCTTGTAGCCTGGGGTCCTTGCACTGCAAACCTCACACCTCTGAATAACTCCGTCTAGATGAACAGATTCAGGGGACAGTAGGACCCTTCATTCTGGATCAAGTCATTCATGGCCCTTGGTATGTGTGAGACTGCAACCTCAGGCACCAGGGCTTGGTATCTCACTGTAGTATCCTGACAGCTGCACACAAGAACGGGACTGTCTTGGAAGGAGGAACTTGCCAAGTCATTCCTCTTGCATAATCAAAGCCAAGAACAGAGAAACTGTGGCTGTTGGAAAGCAGGGAACTCTGTTAGAGCAGTGGCTGGTGGGGTTTATTAACAAAGAACAAAGTGCAAAGAGAAGGGCAGAGCTCAAGTTTTGTTTGTCTTTTTATTTTGAGGCTTTGTTCACAAATATCTTGGGAAACCTCTGTTCCCTACAACAAACAAATCTGTCCAGTATTTATTTTACCAGTAGAAATAAAGCTTGCCATGAGAAAGTACTCTTGATGTGTAGCCCTTGGATTTTTTACCTGTTTCCTACCTTCCTGTGGGAGGAAGCTAATAAAGGAGCTGACAATATATTAATATTCATAGTGCCGGCAATATGAGCTGTCACTGCAGTCATGTCCATTAACCCATGTTTTTCAGAAAAAGGTGGAGAAACAGGCAACTGGACTAGAACTTATGAAATCTAAAAATAAGCAAGGCTCATCTGTTTCTGTGGAATTCGGAGGAAAAAATTGATTGCGCTTTCAGGTTCTTTTGTACAACCATAATTAAAGCACATGCCCTTAATTCTCAGATGCTAACTTTTCTTTTTATCCTCAAATAGATCTTCCTGGGCTCTAAGAAAAATATCAGATAGCATGAAACTAGGCATAAACTGCTGTTATTTTCAAGACTTTTGGGAGAGAATATGTATGCAATGTTGATGCCTCTCCTAGCTGTGTTGTAAAAATTCAGGATACATGTATTGGTAGTTTTTAACTTAGGCTGGGCTTCTTTTATGTCTGTTGCAGCTCAAGATGTCTAAAAAAATCCGTGGAGGCTCAGTTGTGGAGATGCAGGGAGATGAAATGACACGGGTCATCTGGGAACTGATTAAAGAAAAGCTGATTTTTCCTTATGTAGATCTGGATTTGCACAGGTAATGGTTCTTTATGACACATGGCTACTTTGTACTGCAATTTGCATGTGGCATTAGGCGTTGATTGGGTTGCACTTATCACTGAGAGCAGCCCCTCTGGAGTTCCTCATAGCAGTAAGCAGTGAATGCAGCAAGCCCCTCTGGAGTTCCTCACAGCAGTAAGCAGTGAATGCTTAATTGTGAGTTAGATTTTTTTCCTGTGCTGTACCTCTAAGAAGGCCTCTCACAGACATGGCCTGTATTTTTGTCTCCTGTACCTTGGCTTCCCAGTACCTGGGCAGTCTGCTTGACTCTCTGCAGCCTAAGCAATTAGAAACAGGGGGTGTTTCAGCCACTCCCTGACTTGAAGCCTAGCCTGTGGACCCTGGGCAGGCTTATGGCTTCTTGCCATACCTGTTTGAATATCTGTCCAGAGGCGTGGTTGTAGGGCATAGACTCTGCCCTGTTGTCTGTAAGCTTGAGCTCTGCTGTTGACAGTGTGAGCTAATTGTTGCAATTATTCCCCAGGCCTGGGCTGTGCTCCTGCAACTCCCTTCTGGAAAAAAACAAATACTACAGCTGGTATGGCAAAAGGGGCATGTTGTCTACAGCATCTGGCCAAGCAGAACAAGTAATCTCTTCCCTTTCTAGCCACCAAGTCATAACCATTAGAGAAGTATCCTGCTACATTGCCCTTTAGCCATATGGACAGAGGCCTTCAGTGATATCTGCCATAACTAAACCCACAAGTCTGACCTCTTCCCCTTCTGCTGGAGTCAATTGTATGCCATCTCCATCAGGCTTTCTGCTTGCTGGTGTTGAGAACCAACCAAACAGGAAGCCAGCAGCATAATACATGCACACAGTCTGGAGAGCATCCCTTTCCAAAGAGGAGTGGGAGGAGGGATAGCAAACCCCTGGCTGAGGCAGCACAATGGTTAGATTTATGTCCAGCTGGCCATGCTTCAGGGCTGTCCCATGCTGGGCACCCGTTGTTCTCCAAAAGCTATTAAAACAGTGAGTAAGGGAAATGTGCTTCCTCTGACTGCTTGAGGGAGATATTGGCAGTTTTTCTGCCAGAGGAGGATTGTGGGTCCATTGTCAAAGCAGTTCTTAAGTCTGTTGTAGCTTCCTGTGCTCAGTACATGAAAGAAGCCAGAACCCTCAGCACGAGAGGTTTGAAATAAAGGCCCGTATTCATCTGGGGATTGTGCTGCTCCATACTATCAGAATCCTAGACTGAAAGCTGCCATTGCAGGTAGCTCAAAAGGGAAGGCAGAGGAGACATTGTCCCATGCTGGCAGAGAACCTCCGCCATAACCTGAAACTCTTTTTTCTCCAACCTCCTACCAGCAGCAGAAGAGTCACTGTATAAGTCCATATTTTCTTCCAGTCCAGCAGCATTTGCACTGGAAGAAGGATAACTTCAGTTATGGCAGAATGCTGGAACTATACTCACAAACACATATGGGGTCTGGTTTCTCTCCTGTTGGACACAAAAAAATGTCCTGGGCAGTTCTGACCATCTTTGTGGGTTTGTTACAGCTATGACTTGGGCATTGAGCATCGTGATGCTACCAATGATAAAGTAACTGTGGAAGCCGCTGAAGCCATAAAGAAATACAATGTTGGCATAAAGTGTGCAACAATCACTCCTGATGAGAAGAGAGTGGAGGAGTTCAAGCTGAAGCAGATGTGGAAGTCTCCCAATGGGACAATTAGAAACATCCTCGGAGGCACTGTCTTCAGGGAGGCTATTATCTGCAAGAACATTCCCCGGCTGGTGTCCGGATGGGTGAAACCCATTGTCATTGGCCGTCATGCTTACGGGGATCAGGTGAGTCACTTTAGTGCTTACCCCTCTTCTTATCTTACCAGGCTTAGCCTTTACTGGCATAGAGCTACAGACTTAGATATCCCTGGGCTCCTGCTCTGTCCCTTGCACTCCACCTGGGGGCAGGTACTTGCCAGCACTTTGTTAGTACTGCACCTGACAAACTGTGGGACAACCTGGTTCATATCCTTCTTCCTTAGACAGTGTCACTGTATAAATAGCATTCAGAGGCCTGTGCTTGGATTAGATAGATCTGTACTTAGACACAGGGTATAACTCCTCTATGTTACTGTACTTCACCTCTGCAGAACCCTCTTCCCTACACAACATCTTTAGAAAATATCCTTTACACTGCCCATCTTCTTACTTCTCAGGGCTTTCTGGTGTCAAATGTTGCTCACAGCAAAAATGGATCCAAGTGAGTGATTTCTAGAAGTGTTTCTGCATAGGAGTGTGGGTTTTGCGTTTTGTTTTTTTTTTTACCTGGGATCTGCTGCTTAACTTGCACAGCACTCCTGCAGAGTTGGTATCCATAGTGAGTACACTGAGATGGGATACAGAAGTAGGGAAACATACTTTATTAGATCTCTCCTGTCAGAAGTAGTACAAGGCTATGGAAAGCCCTAACATGACACTACTTTGGGTAGCCCAGAGGATAAGAATCAATCATACTGTTCTCCATGGGTAATGATATGCTGTAAAGCAGCCAAACATGACAAAAGAAAAGCTTTCTAGAAGAGCCAAGTGCTTAAATAGATGAGTAAACCCGCAAATCATCAGATCACCTGGGATGGGAAGGTAAAGTAATAAATTTCCAAGAGGAAAATAACTGAACAATTCTGACACTATGAAAGAATGGGATTCAGCATCCTTCACAGTACTGAATAATTGAGGTCAAAATAATAACAATGGATTAAAGGGGAAGGATTGAAACCCTGCCAAAGGATGAGATTAAAGTGAAAGGGATGATATAAGAACATATAAAGGATATATGAGTGAGACACTTCTGCAACCTCAGAACAGATTCCCTTGATAGGAGAGAAACAACATGAAAAAAAGGATAAATTTCAAGGAGATGTAACCTTAAATTATATTGTTCAGGACAACTGGGAAGATGAGACATCATTTAAAAACTTGAAGTACGTGTTTGCTCTTCTGATTCTGTGTATCTCAGAGGAGCAAAATGTGTATCCATGTATAGAATTCAAAGAACTCTTACTACAGGTTGGATTTTAAATGTCACCTTGTATGATGTATGATTCCCCCTTATTTATGAGATTAGTAGTTGTGATATGAATGGCTTTTTTTGAGGCAGGGAGAGAAGCCTGTCTACCCACCAACTGCACAACAGTCTTTGCACCATAAAAGCTCAGTGCAGCTACAAAAGTACATTTTCTGCCAATTGATGGGGCCCAAGAATCTGTGAGCTTTTCCCCTGAAAGGAGAGGATGCCTCTTGAAACAGGCAAACTCTTGACTACTTAGGGGCATGTCTTTTACAACCTAAATGATTCTATGACTCGTCTTTCTAATCTCTAGTAAAATAATCCAATGACTACATGGCTGAATAAAGTGTCTACTTTACTGGGTTTTTTTATACAACAGCTTTTCTGCACCCTGCCCTCCCAAATGAGGGTTGTCTTCTGTGTTTCTGTCTTTCTGATAGATAAAATCATGGCTTTTTTTTTTAACAGTACAGAGCAACTGACTTTGTGGTACCTGGGCCTGGAAAAGTAGAGATGACCTACACTCCCACAGATGGAGGCAAACCAGTCACATATCTGGTCCATAACTTTGAAAGTAGGTATTTTCTCTAAGTAGTGATTAAACCTGGTATTTTCGGTGTAATTCAATCTTGAATTATCAGTCAGGTCTGATGGTAAAATATGACTTTGAGGTGGAGTGAGAAAGTTTAGGCCTTCTTCATTTATCTGTCAAGTACTGAGAGTTACTTAAAATCTTCCTGGGACCAAAGAGGCTTATCAAACACACAATCATACTAGACTGGCCCCTTGTCATGCTCTTTGTATGGTAGCAGCATGTACAGCCTGTATGTTTTTCTCTCTGATCAGAGGGAAACGTGCTGTGTAAACACAACCAAAGAGGAGATATATTTGAGAATAATTAGTGTATAATTCTTCTGAGTTTAGTTTGTTCTACTGCTCTCTGCATACCTTTGCAGTTTTTGCCCTTCTTTATGAAGCAGTCTTTCTTTCTTTTTCTCAATAGAAATGAGAATTTGCACTTACTCTACAAGGGGAGAAGGACATTTGGCGAGAATATTCAAGACTCTGTGGGCTCTAACTGTTTTAACAGATGCATTCCCAAAGGTTTTGGTGTCACTCGTACCCATATTGCTGTGCTGGTTGTAGACATTGCTAGGCTCAGGAGAGCCCTGACATTGCTGAACTGTCGCATGGAAATAATTACACACATGTTCCCAGAACTCAGGGTATTTTTTCTAGGGGCAGGATTCAGGAAAATATCACACACGTTATGTCTCTTGCCTATCAGTGATCAAAGGGTTCAGGATTTGAAGCCTTATGGTGATTTATGTCTAAGTGTGCCATGTTTTGGTTTTAGCTACCAAAGAACTCGAGTTCATGTAAACCACACAATCCTAGTTTGTGTGCAGTTATTTGGCAGAAATCAAGACTGACATATGACCCTCTTTTGTAATATTTGACTTCTCTGGCATTCTTGCTCGTAGAGCCTAAATCTTTATTATCTCTTGTTGCACAGCCTTTATTTGCAATTCGCTTGCTTTAGTACCAGTCCTAATTTGTTTTCATTTGATGGGTAACTGGTGAGCCTGTATTGGAGATGTCTGGCCATCCAGCTGCCAGTCTGAATTGCTGCTCTGCTTTGCATCAGCAAGCAGAAAGCAAGGAAGTGCAAAGATGACAGATTACTGCTGTGCTCTGGGGAACTGCCCTCCCCAGAGATGTTGTGTCAGCATATCTCCACAATGCATAAGGGAAGCTTGTCTTATTACTATGCTAATATGTTCAACATTGACACTGAATCAAGAGATTTTAGTAGGCAGTAGGGTTGTATGATTGCAATGAGGAATTTTTTTACCTATATGAAAATAACTATTTGAATAAAACTTAATAGTTGCCATTCAGCAACACTGGCTTCAGAGGACACCATCTCTGTATCTGATCAGACCCTATTCCGTCCTTGACTGACTAGGGGAGGCACGGGGACAACATGTATTTTCACTGGTAACAACAGGGATTTCATTCTCTGCCAATGTCAACTTTAAATGACCTTGCTATCTTGGCAAGCAGATAAACCTCATCTGACTTCCCCTCTTCATTCTGCATGTATGTCCATACAGTAATAACTGTCTGGAGGTAAGGACAAGTGGATATTAGCAGAGGGTGTTAAAAAAAAAATTAAGGCTGGGGTGTTTCCAGAGCAAAGATCCCTAATTCAGGCACTGTACGAAACCTAGAGGGGTGGTGGTAGTGAGGTGCTTAAGATTAAGTACATGGTGTCTACTTTTCACTAGAAGCACAGACCTGTGCTCTGAAGATAACAAAGCTTTAGACCTTACTTTTACCCACAGTCAGCCTCTTCCATGATCTGAATGCTGCTTTCTCCCAGGGGAGCTGGGCTGCGAGTTCAAGGCACTTCCATTCATTCTTCTAACATATCTGCATTAACAATCCGAGTCACATGAGACTTGATAATTCTTCAGAGCCTTCTCAGGACTTGCCTGAGCACCCACATGACTGGCACGTTCTTCCCACAACTTGCTGGAAGGGAATCTGAGCAGGTGAAACAAAGCTGCAGGCTAGGCCAGACACGTGCTGAAAAGATGCAGGAATGCATGTGGCAACTTGTTTACCTGAGCTAGGTGAAGCAGTCTTCAACTGCTGGAGTTAGTTCTGCAGTCAAAGCATGAAGATGCAAAGCATTTAAGATGGAAGTAAATCCATTTCTGGCTTTGAGATCCCTGCTCCAAACTGCTGCCTGCTGCTTTGAATTTTGAAACAAAAATACTCTATTACTTAAATGGCTAGTAGAAGCTCAAGCACACTCACTTCTGCCACAGTCTTGCTGCTTAGGCTGGACTAGGAGGAAATTTCTTAGGGGGATTAGAACACAGTATTAAGATGTACTTAGCCATAAAACAAAATCACCTTCCTATCCATGTGTCATAGGACTGCTGGAGCCTTGAGCAGATAGTGCAAAGAGAATCTTCTGAAAGAATCAGCCTTAAATTGAGAACTACATCAAGACGTCTGGGGATAACACCAGCTGACCTGCCAGCCAGAATATTCTGTGGGGAGAATGTCAAGTTCTTAACCAAAACTGAATCTAGTTGATTCCTATCTGTTCTTCTTCCACTGACAGGCTGTGGTGGTGTAGCCATGGGAATGTACAACCTTGACCAGTCTATCAAGGATTTTGCCCACAGTTCCTTCCAAATGGCGCTGTCTAAAGGCTGGCCCCTTTACATGAGCACCAAGAACACCATTCTGAAGAGATACGATGGCCGCTTTAAAGACATCTTTCAGGATATCTATGACAGGTAACTAGTTGTGTATCTCCTACTGTGGTGCATAAGTCTGCAGCAGAAACATCCCTTCCAGCCTTGTGAGTTGCATTTTAGATGCTCAGCATAACCTTGGTGGGACAGGGACACCTTCTCTGTCGCAGTCTCCCTTGTCCTGCAGGGCGTGGTACTCAATATTTAAAGCTCTGCTAAATGTGGCTGTGGTGTTCATCCCTTCCATTAGAGAGTCACATATTCTCTGTGAGTGCCTCTGCGGTTCTGAAGCAGCCTTGCAGCAGCCTAGCAAAGCAGACAAGGGAAAAGAGGGTAAAGAGGATTTTGCTCATCTCTGTGCATTTCTCTGTGCACAAATTGTGCAGTCCTTGTTTATATGACAAGGTGTTCTGTTTTTTATTTTCCAGAGAATACAAATCCCAGTTTGAAGCCAAAAAGATCTGGTATGAGCATAGACTCATTGATGACATGGTTGCTCAGGCCCTGAAATCTGAAGGAGGCTTTGTCTGGGCCTGCAAGAACTACGATGGGGATGTGCAGTCTGACTCTGTTGCGCAAGGTACGAGAAGCTTCCTGTGTTGTGCTGCAGAAGCCTCAGTGGCAGTCTCTTGGGACCTTCTGTCACATCTTTTATTATGGCCCAGGAGGTGGTCTTGGGTCTCAGAACTTAGATTTCAAACCTGTGGCCAGTCATGGAGATATCAGGCAGTCAATTTTCTGATTTCACTTTTACAAGAAAATCTGTTGAATTGTAGACTGTATAGTTGTATTTATTTACAGGAGAGAACTTCCTACCAACCTAGTAACTGATGGACTTTCTATTCCAATGGGTGGTATGCAGACAACTGGGATGCTGTCACTGACAGCTTGAGTGAGGAAGGTACTGGCAGGTGCTCTACTGATAAGTAAGAAAATCTTCAGGACCTAAAGCTACCTGTCAGGTGTAAAGAGTTATTGATATGTTTAACTTTATAAATTTGTAGTGCTTAATCAAAATCCCACATAAGCAAGCTGCCCAGTGCCAAAACAAATGCAGGTGCAAAATCCCACAGGATTCTGTGTGGCTATATGTAATATGCTCTTTCTAAAGTAATGCCACTAAACTGCCTCACACAGAAGAAGGATGTGTGTTTGACTACTAAACAAAGAAGCTTTCAGAGATACAGATCTCTGAAACCTACAGAGTTAGAAGTGATGTGAGTATCCAGTTTCACCAGCTCCTGATTCCTTTCACTAGAGTAGATACTCTTGATAAGAGGCAGGTTTGTTTCCTGTCACCCTATGGGAAAGATAAGCAGCCCAACACTGCTTATTTAGGATATTTTGTTCTCTTACTGTACCTTTTCAGTAAAAATCTGTCCAGCAAGTTAGGTGAAAACACAAATTTTCTTGAAAAGGTGCAGAATATCTGTATATCTATATGTCGTGGTCCCAGCAGCATGTTCAAGTGAGCTGTTACTTTGGTGTGTTACAACTAGCCAGTTAGTTGTAGTGACACTGTGGTTCAGGGATATAGGGAGGATGTAGGGGGATTGGAGGATGCAGGGATTAAGGAGAGTTTAAGGGAGCTGTCCAAAGGAGACACTGTACTTTCTAAACCTGTATTATTCCGTAGGCTATGGTTCTCTGGGAATGATGACCAGTGTGCTGATCTGCCCTGATGGCAAGACTGTTGAAGCAGAAGCTGCTCACGGCACAGTTACTCGTCACTACCGTATGCACCAGAAAGGCCAGGAAACCTCCACTAACCCCATTGGTGAGCTGCCTTTCACTGGCCTGCAGTGATCTCTACATGTGAAAGAACAAGTTTAGAGTGAGAACATTTGCGTCCTTTGTGCAGAGGATTGCATCACTGAAACTGTCAGTTCATAATGCATTTTTTAACATGGAGACTTTGACAACCCACCTTTAAGGGCAAGGAAGCATCTAAGATTCATAAATGCTCATTGGTCAAAAAGAACTACAAAAGTCAGAGGATCCACAAACAATCAAAGTTTTATTTATAAATTACACACATGACATGGAATTGGTGTGTTAGTCCCTGACCTACTATATAAGCACACAGCACGGGGTTTTGGATAAAGAGGTAGGAGGAAAGAGAAGAGAGAAATTAAAGATGGAAAGATGAATTAAAGAAAGGAAGGAAAGGAGAAAGAGAAAATGAGAATTAAAGAAAGATAAAGGGGAAAAGAGAGAAGGTCATTGTAATGTGTGCCCACTTCCTGCCTCTCCTTCTTGCACTGTATTGTGTTGTGGATCTTTCTGCTGCCCTGTTTCCACCTGGCCCCCCTTCTCCAATCAAATCTTTCTCACAGCATGTTAATACCAACAGTCCTTGGTTGGCTCCACAGACATAGGTTATCAGTGTTTGAGGCATGCACCACAGACAGTGTTTCTGATAAGCCTGAGAGGGGCTTAGTCCAGGCACAGTTCATCAAGGCCAAGGCCTAATGAGCATTTCTCAGATCATACTGTGGCCTGAGGGGGTGAGTAGGGGAATGTGCCACCAGAGTCCAGCACCAGACTACAGTCAGCTCTCTGGGCCTCTATGGAGACAGCTACAGCCTGGAGCAAAAACACACTGGAATGGAGTGGTGTGAGGAATAAGCTAGACCTAACCTAGCCTTTGAGAATGCACTCACTCTTCAGCAAGCAATTGATTTATAGCTATAAGGGCATTAAGGTTTAGATTGGTTGGGTTTTATTTTGCTGATCTTTCTGATTCTCCAAAAGGCCCAGCCATGCCCCAAACCATGTACACAACGTGTAAATGCACTTAGAACAGGACATGAGGGAAAGAATCCTTTAAAACTGCCTAGAGACCCGAGTATAATATAGTAGTAGGAAGAAGAATGCACCCTTCTGTCATAAAGACATTGTTCTCTGTAACTGAAGAGTCCTACCACGTCATTCCTTCTGACTTGGGCAGGAACAAAGTAAGATAAAACAACATGCACAAAGAGATTACTAGAGGCCGTGAGATGTTTCTGAGGTCTGTTCTTTATTTTAGAGCTGCACTAAAGGCAAAGGATACCTAGAGGAAGATAAGTGTTCTCTTTCTTGTACCAGATTTTCTGTCTTTTTCTTCAATTTTATTAATATAAAAAAATCCAATTATTGTTCTACATGAGGATTTAGTGCAATTTCCAGGGACTTCTAGCAGGATAGAATAACCTAGTGTTCTCTCTCAGCCTCCATCTTCGCATGGACAAGAGGACTTGCTCACAGAGCTAAGCTGGACAACAACACTAGCCTCAAGAACTTTGCAGTTGCCCTGGAAGAAGTTTGCATTGAGACCATCGAGTCTGGCTCCATGACAAAGGACCTGGCTGCCTGTATCAAAGGCCTACCCAAGTAAGTGTATGAAATAATCAGCTGTGCTTGCAGGAAGCTGTTTCGCTTGGTGGTTCTGAACAGCATTTGCTGGAGTGTTATTCTAGTATGGTGAAGAACAGGAGTCTGTCTCAGAACAGGACTCATCCGTACCCAGTGCTGTGCAGACAGAACACAGGACACTCTCTGACCCAAGTAGCTTAGTCTGGATTGCTCGGCCCCTGCTATTGTACCAACTGAATGGGGACAAAAGGAAAGAAGGAAGTGCAAAGACTTTTTTCTTATGACAGTCTAACTGCGTTGGCCAGATCCTTCATCCTAATAAATGAAGAAAACCTACATAACTGCAAAGTATCATCTGTCTGCCCTCTTCTCTGGAGCCTTTGGAGAAAAAAAAAAAAAAATCAAAACCAAACAAAAAACCCCCACACGACACAAAAACAAATAAACAAACAAAAAACCCCAGGCTGATGAGTAGGGGATAACTCCTTTGGTTTTAGAGGCAAAACTTAGGGTTCTTTGAACAGTCTTCCCCTGCTTTGATCATTTGAAAGTCTGTACAACTAATGTCTGTCTTGTTTTGTTCCCCTCTCCAGTGTCACACGCTCCGATTACCTGAACACCTTTGAGTTCATGGACAAGCTTGCTGAAAACTTGAAGCGGAAGCTGGCCTCTCTGCCCAAACCTTAAGGCATGGGATCTACTAACATGGTGTCTCCCACTTACATCAGTGTAAGTGGCACCAATACTATGTTTTGTCTGGCTTCTTTTAGGCTGTTCTTCAGCCTGACCTTTCATATTTTCACACTCTTTGGCAGATACTCCTCATCAGAATCAACTCTTTGCCCAATTACTCTGGTTTTGTTGTTGGTTTTCTGTCTGATGCTCTTTCTGCTCACACTTGAGTCCTCTTGCAAAGCACAGGCACTTGAGGTCTCTTTCCTGAAGAAAAGTGAATTTTGTGGACTGGAATCATCTGAGGGAACCTCATGACTAGAGGAGGTATGAACTGGGCTTTTTAACAAGCTCTCCACACTTTGGACCTCAGAGATAGGTCCCTTCTTAATGTGTTGCATTAAGTCACCACTTTTAAGACTGGGCAGCTGTGCTGGATTCACCATATATGTCTTTGCAAGATCTTGGGCTCCATCAGGAGAATGGGAATGGTGCTCCCCAGCACAGTCTCCGTTCTTCCTGCCAAAAGCCCCCACACAAGTCTTTTGCCTCATCTCACAAACTTCAGACTCACTAGAACAACAGGTTGCAACTTTGGGCTGAAGAAATTTCTTTGCATTCTGAGCACACTTTTCTCCTTGAAATATATCAGGACTACTTTCTTTGTTGTTTTTAATTGTATTTGTTTTCTATTTTTCTTTAGCTTGCTTTTTTAACAGTTCTTTTCTCACCAGTTTTAGGTTCTCCTAATAGGCTCCCTGAGGGGTATAAAAACATTCACCCACAATTACTCATGCTGTACTTGCTGAATTTTTACAGACAATCTGACTCCCCTCAGATGTGAAACTATGCCAATATATAGATGATATTCTAATTGGAGGAGATTTCCATGAAAAGGTGGGGGAAGCAGCAGCAGTATGGGAAGCATTACATGGGGTAGAAATTGAAATTCCACCTGAAAAATGTTAAGGACCAAGTAAAGAATTAAAATTCTAAGGTACTTGGTGGATAGCAGTCAGTGCAGTAGTTCCTTCAGACACTTTAAGGAAATATTGAGATGCCTCAATCAAAGTAAGAATTACAATAGTTAATGGCAACTTTAGGATATTGGAGAAAACATTTACCTGGATTTTCTGTCATTCCTTGCATAAATGGCACTTTATCATGCTTTGTTATGTAACATTTTAAACACTAGACACAAATGAACATATACACTTTTTAAATTTTTTAAAAATCACGTTTTCTTAAACTCCTTGAGCTGCTGGGCTAGGCCCTACTTTTGCTAAGGAGATGAATGTGAGTGTTCAAGCTCAATGTGGATCTGGATTCCTAATTTTGTTCACAGCAGACCTGCTGTGACTTTGATCTGTGTTTCTTTTATCTGTTTGTCTCAGTCTGAAAGCCAGTCTGTGTCACAGCTCTGGTCAAACCAGTGGTGACCAACTGTCCAACTGACCTTAGAACTGTCCTCCTCTCTCCAGTACTGTCCACTAGGTATAAGTGGGTTCACAGGGTTATGCCAGCTCTGTTCCAGCCCCTCTAAATTTATCTTGCAGTGCCAACCAGAGCATAGTATCCTAAGGGACTTGGTTCCATTGCTATGGTCAGGACTGTAGCATTCAAGAAGCACTTAGTTAAATGCTGGAAACAAGCCTTACAGGCTGAGAGCCTGTTAAAGTCATGCTGCAGTGTCTAAATGCAGGCCATGCATTTAGTTACGCTCCTTCTGACTGGATGTGAAGCATAGGAACTGTTACCTCTTCTACCACACCACAATTCATAAAGGTGCAAAACTTCTCTCCAGTTGTTTGGGCTATTACTTACCCTTTCTGTTGTAATACAGCATCAGATCCTGACTGTGGAAAAACTATTCCATCCATGGTTCTGTGTTGGGGGTTTTGTAAGGAATATTTTTAGTTCAGACTAAAATAAAAACCAACTAACATTCTTTGTGTCTCTCTTTGTGTGATTAGCAGGTATGGGAAAATTCTGCCTCAGAGAGACATTCCAGTAGCTTTCGGCACAAAACAGGCTGGGACAGACTGTTGGAATGTGGTATAAGCGGGAAATAGTATCTCCCTTAGAACAGAGTTTTAATTTGTTCTGACCCAGGTAAAGCTGTAATCTGTAGTGTGGTGGTAAGCATCAGGTAGTGTACAAGAATTTAAAGGTACCACTTCCATTGAAATTTTATTTAGGGACTAAAAGAAACTAATGTATCACCACTCAACAAAACAGAACTGGTTACACATGAACTAACTCTCACCCTGCAGCTGACTAGCTATATGTGGTCATTAGGATAGTAATGCCACTGTTAGACCAAATGAGCTAGTATTTAACATTTGTTTAGGAATAAGCATGGGTTGAAGCACAGCTCTGTAACTGCTAGCACCTGTCCCTGTACCTTCAATATGAATGAACACAGCCTACTATTCTGTTATTAGTACAAGCAAATAAGAACAGCTGCAAAAAGTCTCATTTCTGACCCACAGAGGTAATGAAAACAATTACTGAGAAGAGTTGGAGATCTGTGTTCCTGCCTGGCTTCTGACATCAGTAGTTCAACACAGTCAGGCAGTCCCACTACAACAGCACCTTGAAGAAAGTCCCTGTTATTTACTACCTCCTATGTGGCTTCCAGAGTTACAGAGTACCAGAGAAAGCTAATCCGTTCCAGAAAGATGAACAAATAAGTAAGAGGGCATTTTTAAATCTTACACTTTTTGTTTGCTAGTTTTAATGACTTATAAGTGTGAGCAATGTATAGTAGCATTTACCTGATGACACTATTTTCCCTCTGTACTAACGGAGTTTCCATCTTCTGGAGAACTCTGCAGAGTACAGCAAGACCCAGTCTATCCTCATGAACTGATGGATGTTGCTGAAGTGCTAAGGACAAGCAGTAAGTGGTCAGAAGAACAGAGCATCCCTCTCCCTGCTCTGCTATAAAGAGGAAGCAATTTGCCTGCTTCCAAGGAGGCACATTTCTTTCCCTTTAACTACCACTGTGATCCTTTCTTTTCCCCACTGTCTCAAACATTTACTATCAATAACCTTAAAGGTTAGACAGCAGTAGACACTAAAAAAGCAAGTGCTGGAGGCCAGTGGGTGCTCAGTCCGCAATGGAAGAGTATGGGATGTCCTGGAACAATTGACCCCATCTGGAGTACTGGGTCCAGTTCTGGGGTTCCCAGCTTAGGAAGGCCATAGGCCTGTTGGAGTGAGTCCAGAGGAGGGACACAAAGATGATCAGAGGGCTGGAGCACCTTGCCTATGAAGACAGGCTGAGAGAGCTGGGGAAAAGGCTCCAGGGAGACCTCACAGGACCTTCAGGTATCCAAAGTGGCCTACAAGAAATGAGAGGGACTTTTTACAAGGGCAAGGAGTGGCAGGAGGAGATGTTTTTAAACTGAAAGAGTAAGTTTAGATTATGCATTAGGAAGAAATTCTCCCCTGTGAGAGGGGTGAGGCACTGGAACAAGTTGCCCAGAGAAGCTGTGGATGCCCAATCCCTGGAACTGTTCAGTGCCAGTCTGGATGGGGCTTTGAACAACCTCATCTACTGAAAGATAGCCCTGCCCAGGGCAGGGAGGTTGGAACTAGATGATCCTTAGGGTTCCTTCCAATCCAAACCATTCTGTGGTTGTCTGCTTCACACTATATGAGCTGCTTCACCCCTCTTGCACAGGGCTGTTATAGTTCCCACCACCAGTGATAGCCCTTTGCACCAACACTCCCACTGGAAGACCCCAGTGAAAGTTGTATTTGATGACAGTACATCTTAGGTTACCCTTAGGTCTGACATTGATGTAGTTGAATGTGTGCATCTGTCTCATAGGTATTGCATGCACAGGACTGTTGGGAGGCTGTTTGCAACTCCACAGTTACTCAAATCCTCAGTTAGCAAATACAGTGCAGGGAAATACCAGTTATCTGACATGTCAGAGCTGTGCTGTCCTGCAAGGCAGCCTTGTAGGGTTGTCCAAAGCTTCAGCAGTCAGTCTGAAACATGACTTCCCTATGGCCTGCTCTGACAGTACAGAAGCCACCTTTTACGGGAGGTAACATGGAGCAGTGTGCCAGCACACCCCTTCTGCCTGCTGTCAAAGCCTGGGGTGCTGCAACCCTTTCATGCCTATCCAGCAGCCCTTGTGAGTACCTGCACTGCTGGGAGATCAAGGTTACTCTCCCCAAGCTTGTGCAGGGCCAGGAGAGACGGCGGCAGGGCCAGCCACCTGTGGTAGCACCAGCTCTTGTGCACAAAGGTTTTTGCAGACAAGCACCCCAGCACTGAAAGGTGGAGCAGAGGGGCCTGAAATACATGTCACAAAGCTTTCCTACTGTTCACATAAGAGACTTGATTTACACTTTTGTCAAAACCCAGCATTAGGGGGCATGATGTTCGTTATAAACTCTCATCAGGCTGAACAAAGACACTGGGCCGTGTGTCAGGCTGTTACATTTCATTGTACTGTCTTTTTAGCTCCAGCAGCAGCCCACCACTCAGACTCAAGAGGTGTTGGCTAACAAGCACTTCACTTCTAGCAATACACTTGTGTTGTGGTTTAGGAAGGGTATTCTCCAGTTTAGTTCTCCCACAAAAACCATGCCAGCACTCGTTTCCTCCTTCCCCTCTAGTTAGAAGCACAAAATCCAAAGATCACAGGCTGAGATAACAATTTACTGGAAACAGTAATGAGATAAGAAATGAACAGTAACAGCAACAATGCTATTAACAAAAAGGTACAAAGTGTACAATTACCCTTCCTGTGACAATACTTAGAATGAGACAAAACATGCTTAGGTCTGGTCTTCTACATTACCTCGTGGCTCAAACATTCCTTAATGTTGGTTCGTGTCACAGTTTAAGCCCAGAGGAAATCAGGCACCATGCAGCCTCTTGCTCAACACCCCCTTTCTTCTCACCAGCCCCCCATGGAATGGGGAAGAGAATCAAGGTAAAACTTGTACTTTGAGATAAAAACAGTTTAATAATTGAAAATAAAATTCAATAATAATGGTCATTAATACTAATAAAAATAATGATGATAAAAATTAAGTGTTACACAATGGAATTGCTCGGTTCAGGTCACCTGTCCCAGCTATGCTACCTTCTACTGGCAGAGCATGAGAAAAGGAAAAACAAGTTCCTTGACTTAGGATAAAAACACAACTGAAAAAACCCAAACACCCGTGTGTTGCAAACACTATTCTCATTCCAAATCCAAAACACAGAACTGTAAGAGCTACTAAGAAATTAACGCTACCCTAGCTAAAACCAGGACAGTTGTGTATAGGGCTCCTATTCAGCTGCAGCGAGCTTTACATAGCAGACAGAGGGAGACAACAGGAAGGAAGCAGAAGATAGTGAGTGGCTAATCATACAGGACATAAGGGCCATGGCCATCATTACAACAGACATCCACCCAGTTTGTGTCAACCACTTTCCCCACCCCGTGAGTCCCAAAGATTTCAAAACAGAAGAAATCTGCAGTCTGAGGCTCAATGCATCCAGTCAGTCCTTTGGTTGCATTGATTGGAATAGTTCAGCTGGTCAGCACCTCCATCTTTGCTCAGGCCTCCTTAATTGAAGTTGTAGCCTTGTGGCCAGATGCAGAAGCTTCTAGGAACTTGAAGGGGCTGCCTATTCAACCATTATTTTAATCCTGACTCCTTTCCATTGTTACAAACTTGACTATCTTGGCACTGGGACATCCTTCAGGAAGCCGTTCTTCTTCCTCTTCCATCTTCTGGGCCATTCCCTTGGCTTTAACAGGATTCTTTTTTGTTTTGTAGAGAGGAGAGTGGAGGAACTCAGTGTCTGTAAATGGGTCGCCTCGCCTCAGTTTACTGTGGAACAAAAAGGGTTACATTGAACCAAAAAGTATTCCTGGAAAACATACATGATTTTAGTCACTGAAGTTTCTGATTTTACTGCAGTGTTTCTCCTATAAGATGACTGACCAGTCCAGTTTGTTCCTTGTTCATTACAGAGTACCTTCTGATCCAATATCACCAGCTATTCACAGAAAGTTCACTGTGACACTTTTCAGGGAAAAAGCACAATATTACCCAGTAGCATAACAACAAAGTCATCATTTTAGGAGTTAAATGATTCTGTGCAATAGCCACTGGATGTACTGAATCTACAGTTCCTTAGGGAAAAGATGCAGCTATGTGTTTAGATATTCATATCTGCTAGAAAAGTAAATATAATTGAAATCAAGACTTTTGCTGAGCCATCTTTCTCTAGCCTGTATCTTATCCTCATGCTCCTGCCTCATTAGCACTGAGAGTACCATAGATGCAGTCTGCTAAAAGATGTGCTCATTTCAACAAGGCAATAATGTCTTTGGTAGCTTGTTTCCAGGAGCCTAGGTATCCATCTGCGCTGATGCAGAATTTTGGCATAACCACATTGTGGTAGAAGAGGAGGATCACAGAACAAAAAGGCTAAGAGGAACTTAAAGCGACAAAGACTGGAGAGTGAGCACATGAGAGCAGAGCAGGGGTTGCAGCATGGGAACAGTGATTGGAGGGAATAGTTTCAATCCCAACCTGTTGAGTTTTGGCTCTTTATAGCAGGCTGGCTTCCGTCTCCGCCTGGATGGGTGCCCCGATACTCCTTCCGAGCTGGAGTGAGACAGAATCCTGGCATTGTTCAAGTCCCGTAGTGGCCTGATCTCTGCAAAGGGAGACATTCACGTGAGATGATCAAAGTGATTCCAAACTATTTCCAGATATCCTAAGAAATAACAGCTGCCAAATAGAAAGGGCTGCAGTACCAGGTTTTTCTGAACATTGCACTGTCCTGAATGTAAATCATATTCCCCCTAAACTCAGAAGACCATTTTATTCCAAAAATACCAGACCTGCTCCTCAAAAGTCTGCTCATAAACCAAGTTAAGTACCTTTTTACCTATTTTAATGAAAAAATACAGATCACTAGTACTGCTAGTATGATGTGCCCTGTCTAGTAGAAAAATGATACAAAAATTAGAGTTGATAGTTGTAATGCCCAGGAGCTTACAGCCTGGAGGAGAGAGCAAGCTCACGGCACAAAAATAACCTACCAGCAACCTACCAACTTCCAGCAAGATGCAGGACCATGCCAGTGGTCACTGCAGCTTTCAAAGTGAAGTCAGCCAAAAGGGGGAGGGCAGGAGAACAAACTTCCTCCCTCTCTACAAAGTACAGCCCACTCTAGTTGCAACAGGCCTGTTTGTCAACAGCTACAGGAAGAAAAACTCCATGAAATTACTCTTTACAGAGCATCCATTACCAGCAAACTCCTCAAAAGGATCAGCTTAACTATTGCATTACCAGGCAAGGGATACACCCTGCAAATCCTTTTTAAAAAAACAAACCAAAAAAAACCACAACCAAAATAATTTAGGTTAGCTCCTGCTTAATTTCCAGTGAAGACATCACCTAAAGGCATGAAATCTGAAATCTTGCAGCACTAACCATTCTGGCCCAAAAGTCTGCCATCTTCTTTATATTGTGCCCAATAATACTGACTCCAGTAGGCAGGGTCAGCATCAAATTAGACTTTTACCACTTGAGTAATCGATTTTCTAAAAAGGCATGCCCTTTAGATAACAGGAGTGGTAAAATGACTTGCAGCATGTGCTGCTAGTCTCTTCCCAATATCCAATCATAGACAAAGTAGCCAAAGGTTCTCATTGGAATGCTGATAAACTAGAAGCAAATGCAGCCACAGAAATGACTGGCCAGCACAAGCGGAAGTATAAATGATCAGATTGGAGACTGATCTTTAACTCTGAAAAAAAAGAAATAAAATATAAGCACTTGCTGCATGGATTTTTCCCCCTCATCTCCAAACACATGTACCCTCCCCAGCTTACCACCTACCAGGTTCCTGTGAAAGTGAGCTCCAAGAATTTGACTGAACCTGGTTCCCTTCCCCAGGCATTTCCTCTGCAGTCTTTTCTTTAAACACCAGGGGACTTCTTGGCCAAACAGGGGATTTTGCTGGCATTCTGTTGTCCTCCGTACTCAAGCTCTTGGAAACTGGTACTTCTGTAAGCCTGGAGCTGACAGGCAAAGATGCACAACTGGTCACAGAGGAGAATTCAAGACTGGGTGGAAGGTCAATAAGACTATTTGTAAGTGATATCTCAGGTATCTGTTCCTCCAGGAAGCCATCTGGCTCAGACAGCAGATCTGTAATGCAGGAAAACTTCCCCATCAGGACAGTTTGCTTGGACACAAGTTCTGTTGAACTTCCAATGGGAACCTTGGGACCATCACTTTGTCTGGCCAGGGAGTCAGTCTCTTGAGGTCTAGAGTTTTTCCTCTGAAGCTTGGGTTTGCAATAGGCCTCTTTATTCAAATCATTGTCAAAATTAGCTTGCTCCTTTTCTTGAAGGCCCCCTGTCTGTTTTTTATTGTTCTTGTGATCCTTCTTAGCAGCTCTGGGGATTTTGCTACCTTCGATCCGAGGAACAGATCTGGGAGGTACATTTTCACCTCCTTCAAATTCTGTCTGGATGCAACCCAAGTTTCCTGCAAGATCCAAAGGATGGACAATGTAAGTTCTCCTGTTATGTTTAAGATTACGTGGCAAATCCTTTGCACTCTCCTTAGCTACAAATTGAACATCTATACAGGACCCAAAAACATCAACTTCATTTCTCTGATCACAATTGCTTAACTTGACAGTCTTCTTCCTTCTTGTCTTGCTTCTTTTAGGCTGTTCTTCAGCACTGACCTTTTGTATTTTCACACTCTTTGGCAGATACTCCTCATCAGAATCAACTCTTTGCCCAATTACTCTGGTTTTGTTGTTGGTTTTCTGTCTGATGCTCTTTCTGCTCACACTTGAGTCCTCTTGCAAAGCACAGGCACTTGAGGTCTCTTTCCTGAAGAAAAGTGAATTTTGTGGACTGGAATCATCTGAGGGAACTTCATGACTAGAGGAGGTATGAACTGGGCTTTTTAACAAGCTCTCCACACTTTGGACCTCAGAGATAGGTCCCTTCTTAATGTGTTGCATTAAGTCACCACTTTTAAGACTGGGCAGCTGTGCTGGATTCACCATATATGTCTTTGCAAGATCTTGGGCTCCATCAGGAGAATGGGAATGGTGCTCCACACCAGGGTGTCTATTTTTCCTGTCAAAAGCCTCCACACAAACTTCAGACTCACTAGAACAGGTTGCAACTTTAGGCTGAGGAAGCTTCTTTGCATTTTGAGCACACTCTTCACTTTGAGATATATTAGGACTACTTTCTCTGTTGGTTTTAATTGTATTTGTTTTCTTTTTTCCTGTGCTTGCTTTTTTAACAGTTGTTTTCTCATCAGTTTTACGATTACCTTTGCTTTTACCCTTTACAGGAACAAACTCAGGGACTTGGCTATACCCAACTGGGTCCATTTCAACATCACACTCAGTTTCTTTAGCCTGTGGCTGACCACTGGAAGTCTCTTTCCTGACAGATTTTCTACCAGAAATAACACTGGTTTGAGTAGGGGAAGCCAGGGAGCTGGGAGATTTCAGCTGCTGTGTGCAGCTCTTGCTGGAGCTGCTGCTGTCGTTCGTGATACTACACAAAGCTGCCTGAGAGGAACTGACACGTGGGAAGATTCCCACACCAGAAGACGGAGTGCTTGTAGCAAACAGGGTGGAACGCTTCCTCCTCTGAGTGATGTGCCCTTGTGAGAGACGATCAAAGAAACGTCTTGCCATCTCATCAGCCTCAGACGAAAGAGGATGACTTTCCCAGGCAAGTGCTGGCAAATCATTGGGATTTTGTTCAGTGGTGCACAAGACCTCTGTTGGAAAGATAAAATTCATTCTTAAGACAGAGAAATGCAACAGGCAAGTGCCAGCCTTCCCCGTACGATAAAAAGCCATGTCCCACACACTGCCACAAATCCAGAGCATAGAAAAACATGATTTTGTCTCTACAGGGACTTCCCAACTTTCCTGTGTAACAGAATTGCTCAACTGCTCCCCTCTGAACACACAGGCATCCCAAAGCAAGATCCCTTAACCAGCCATAATATTTAGGAACACTCATGATCCATACAAGAGTTATTATTTATATGGCAAATTCACATGAAAAGTTGTGCATCCAGTGAGATCCTGCACCTTCAGACATTTCTGAAAATCTTACGTAAGCTCATTGCCTATTACTCAAAGAGCCTTATTTGCAATCTTGAGCTATTGCAAATGTGCCAAATATCCCCAGCAAGTCATCCCATTCTGGGATATGCACAACTACAGCAGTAACATTGCTCTGAAGCATGCAGTTCCTACCAGCCAATAGGAGCTACTGGAAGTGATGGTTAGGAGTTAACTGGAGCTCTGGCACTGCACTCATACATTTCTGGGCACAGACACACAAAGTCATACCAGAAGAACAGCAAAAGATGCAAATTTACCTCCAAAGATGCAAGAGTCCAGAAAAGCCTCCTGTGTTTCCACTGCTTCAGTGAATTTTTTCCCATTCTCTTCCTGGTGGGACTGAGGTTTCTCAGCATGCTGTGGTGGCAAAGGGTCTTCAGAGACAACAGGCACGATTTTCAGGGGCTCATTAGAAGCAGGTCTCTGAAGTTCTCCTGAGGATGGTTGTACTGCTGTGGAGCTGTCACCTTGCTGTCCTGCATCACACAGCTTGGAAACAGGCACCCTCATTGGTATCCCTGTAACCCTGGTGAGAAGGAATAACAGCAATGGAGCATTTCCATATACATGACAGGTACCAGAATCCAGCAGAATAACTACAGCTTTCACCTCCACCAGGAGTTGACAAAATACATTTCTGAAGTCTTCAAGTGCTGAAGAACACACACTGCCCAGTCAGGACAGAGTTCCCATTTTTGAGCAAGTACAACAAACACAGAAGTAGGAGAAAAATACATTGAGGCAACAAGGAAGTAAAGGCCTTTCAACGCACAGCTTGTAACCACACATTCACCTTGCTGTGGAACACCAATGCAGCAATATTATTTTATATATATTTTAGATATATTTTAAGAGATCCTGCTCTGACCATTTTTCAGAATACAAGTTTACATCATACAAGCAGGTGACTATTAAGCATTTATACGGAACAAATATCTAAGTGGTCAGCTATGGCCTTCACTCACTGCAGGAAATCCTGCAATGCTTACCAGCTACAAAGGCAAAACTACCTAAAAGTAACATGCTCCCAAATAAAGGAGGCAGAAGGACCAGTTTTTGCATAGACTTGGCATTAGGACAAACAAGGAGTAGCAGCAGAGAGACACAGAGTAAAGGAAAACATCCAGAGGTGGTGGTTCAGAGAAGACATCTCGCCTAAACTGGTAACTGGGCACACACGTAAACCACAAGAAATTTAGCATACAGAAATTCAGGACAAGTTGGCTTATATCATTTTAAGGCCCACCTCAGAAGCTGACCATATGCAATATCATCAGCCCAGCTTTCTTCAATCATGCTGCATTTCTGGCCACTGGACAAGGATGTAGAATTTGTACAGAACTGGAAAGACGAGAAAAGAAGAGTGGTTTAAAGTTCTTAAAATCCTTTGTGCAGCCTCCAGCACAGAAACAGCAGAAGCTCAGTTTCACTGTGGAAAGTATGTAAAATACTGCTGGTGACCCTCTCCCATTTAAAATAGCATAAATTATGGAAAAAATTGCAGCAGAATCAGATTCTGTCTCCACAAGCCTAAGGCTGAAGTTAAACTGAGACTAAGAAGCAGGAATATTTTCTCATGAAACAGGATGGAGGGAAAGTGCGATTCCCTATCCCAAGTTGCCATGGCAATACTTTAAAAAAGAAAATGAAAGGAAGTCACAACTTGTCAGAGCAGAAGAGCCTACTGGCCAATACAGCTAATGATCCAGAGGACAACAGTTTAAAACTGTAGCCTTTCCTACAGAAAAAGTTACCCTGGAAATCCTTAAAGCCACAATAAAAACAAGGATGTAGCCAGCATAATTCAAACAAGCAAACAAAAACAGCTGAAGTATCCAATACTGAAGCGAACAGGCAACACAAACAAAAGACAAACACAGCCCCTTTCCCAGAGCAGTGCCCTCATGTTTCCCATGGTTTACCTCAGACAGCTGGGCCATCTTAACTGTAGCCATAAGATTTTCAATTTCTTTCAAGGTATTGCTCTGTGTTGAGGTAATAAAGAGAGAGAAGCCATAAAGACATTAAATCAAAGCATCTATTCCAGCAAGGATACTGGTAGTCAGAGCAAGGCATGTTCCAGGGAGAACACAGCTTGGAAAAAAAAAAAAGAATAAGCAAATGAATGGTGACCTTTTTCATATGCTGAGAATTTGGACATTCAGCAACAGCTCACTCCTCCCAAGACTGAGATGCTAGTGCTGCATACCTTGCCCAGCACCCCTCCCTATGCCAGCCACACTGCTAGTGCCATACCAGCAAGGAGAGCTTGTGCCGCAGCACAGCGTTCTGGAAGTGGCACTGCTCCACCTCCTTCTGCAAGAGGGTCTTCTCCTGGGTGAGCCGCTGCACAATGGCTTTCTCTGCATTGAGGGCCAGAGCCAACGCTTTATTGTTGTGCTTGAGGGAGACTTTAATAGTGGAAGAGTTGTCTGTAAGAGATAGAGAGGTGTCACACAGAGTCAGCATCCAACTTCTCATCCATGTCTCTTCCCTCATCATACTTCTTCCTCTTTCCAGAACAACTTTCCTCAGATTCGGATCTCTACAGCTCCATAGCCCCCACACAAAATCAGCAGTTTTTAATGACTGTCTCCAGAATAGACATCTCCAAAGAACAGCAGGAAAAAAATTTCCATAATAATCTGCAACACCTCAGACACCCTCTCCATCCTGAGTGGGTCATGCTCAGGTAGCAGGCTACTGCTTCAATTCTTAATGAATGATAGCATGGTTCAGATGCTGAGTTTCAAAACATCTGCTTCTGGCTTTGAAAAAGTCCCCTGTAATGATTTATCACATCCCTCCAAAAAGGGGGAGAAAAATCTATTTTCCTCTATAGTTGTCCTTAAGCAGATTTAAAGTCATATTCCCCAGTTTCAACACAAAGTAACAGAAATATCTACCTTTTTCAAGGTAGTCCAAATTATTTCATGTTGCATTATTTCCCCCATAAAAACATGTCGCAGTTGGGTTAGCTTCTGCAAGGAATTGCATATCCACTAAAATACTTTCCACACCTCTTGGTTTGGCTATTTGGACCCTGAGGACTCAGCCCCCCAAACACAACCATTTGAGATGCTGCTGAGCAGCCTGCAACGCCCCAGCTGCTGCTGCAGCAAAGGTTTTGCGCTAAACCTGCCAGTCACAGATAATTCCGACACCTTTGGGCACCCTGAGTGGCACTCGACACTCGTGTGCAGAAACCCCCGGCCAGGGAAGCTGCTGAGCCCTGGGTATGGCCCGGCCAAAGGCACAGCTATGAGCTGATGCAGCTGCCGGCCTCTGCACACACTGCAACGCCAAACACACTCACTGATGATCTTCGTTTTGATTTTCGATACAAGCGAGGCGTTCAGCTTCGCCGTCCTCAAGGCACCCTTCTTCTTCTCGCGCATCCGCTCTCTGACGCCGCTGAGGCTGAAGAGGGGCGACTCGTCGGCCTCCCGCGATGCCATCGCTGCGCAGGGCGGCACCGAGAGCAGGGGCAGCGCCCTTGTTGCCGCACAGCCAGGCCTTGGCGGCCAGCACTGCCCCGGGCACGGCCCCGCTCGGCGCGGCTCAGCTGCGGGCTCCCCGGGGCCGGGGCAGCGGGGAAGGGCGCACGGAGGAAGAGGAAGCCGTGCCCGCCAAGCGACTTTTGAATGCAAGCGGCTTTGACCGCGGCCCGCCCCCCGCCCCGCCCCGGGCCCGCCTCCCTCAGGGCACCGGCGGCCCCGGCTGGGCCCGGGCAGCACCTCCGGCTGGGGCAGACACAGCGGCCTCCCAGTGATACACAGGCGTTTCCTGGGCTTGGGAAAATGGCACGGGGCAGTGCAGCTGAGAGCGAGGGGCCAGATTCGTTTCAGGAAAGTCCCTTTTCTTTATTCATCAGGATATCAACCTTGCCACGTAACAGGAGAGAGGCTGGGTCAGCAGGACTTCGGGCCAGTCCTGCATGGTTATGTTTACATTGCGAAGGTGCAAGTGGTGGAAAGTCATACCCGGCAGGCAGGAGACCTGTATTTCTCAGGGCAACAAGCAGCTGCTCTACTGCCGATATGTTTGCCATGATATCTGCAAGGAATTCCTCGGCTGGAATGAAAGGTGGGAAGTGCTATAAGTTTGGTGCTCCTTTTGCCATAGAATAGATGAGAATGGCAAATGAAATAAGGAATAGAAAGCACAACACAAATTCCATACATGCCAAGTAGGCGACTTCCTGGAAAATATCTATGTCTCATGATAATACATTTTCTTTTATGTTTTCTTAGGCCATCACAAAGAAAGGCAACATTGTGATCACTGTCATAAAATAATTCCTATTCTTTACTAGGAAATTAGTTAATAATAGAAGTACATTTCCAAGGAGAAGGATCAATACAGAGCTACAGCCTGCAAACTTTCCTAATCTACAAAATCCATTAGCTTCTCACTGACTTGTTAATCATCACGACACACTGGCTACCGTCAGCAATCCCGTGCAACATGTGCCCTGAATCCGTTGGAAGAACAACAGTGGGTTTTAGAACATCATGCTGGGGTTTCTTGACTGTTGAAATTTCTCTCAATACTGTAAGCAAAAATATAACACTGATGAAAGAACAAGTGGCAGCATTCTTGCTGTATGCCATGAACACTGCAAATGGAAGCATAGGTGGGCTCTGGTAAGGTAAAAGGTTTAGTCTTTCACCGTTCCATTCAGGGAATGCTGAAACAGTAGAAGCTGGTAGATTCTTTTACAAGCAATTAGATCCATCAGAAAACCTGGTGAACGGTCTCTGCCTCCCTTGTTAGCAAGTCTTCTATGTTTCCAACTAGACACTCAGCAGTGAAATTCAATGCCTAGAAGGGTATTGGGATCATCTAGCTTGAAACTGATAACCCAGGATGAAGGTGCAGGTTTAACCACTCCTTTGTGGTGGTTTTGGTTTGTTGATTAGGGTTGTTTTGTTTTTTTTTTAGTTTCTCTCAGCTCAGTGGCATTGTTTCTAAGCAACATAAGAAAGCAGTAATCCTGCATGAAGCCACAGCCTAATTTTCCTGGCACACAAACTGAGTGGCAGAGGCAAGAAAGGAACAGCAACATCAAGAGGGAATTCCTCCTCATAAATACCTGAAGTCAGAGAGGCTCGAAACCCAGATCCTGAAGCCAATTGCAAAAGCTGACACAGGTAGTGCATGATTTCTTGTGTACATGAGAGAGGGAGAATAGGGGGACAATATTCAGTTGCAGAGAGCTTTGTGTATCATGGAGCATGCGCTTTGATGTTACAATAAACTGGTGGACCAGGTGTTGCCTTCTCTCTTTGCTGTTACTTCATCTCTTACAGCCTGTCCTCTTCCCAGTCCATCCCCTCTTTCTATCACATAGATCTGATTAATAAACACACAGTGGAGAGAGCAAGCCATGTGTAAGAAACTTAGAAGCAGCAGCAGGTCAATAGATGGCATTATATGAGAGAATATACATCTCTGTGTTGGGGATGCAAGCAACCTGCAAGCTGATGCTCTAGGTTGATGCTTATCTTAAATGGGCTCATTCTGTCCATTTCCCATTACCCAACTCCTTACCCTCACTTTCAGTACTGCTGATGTTGTCTTCTTTCTTGGCTAAATTTTTGTCAGTTTCTATTTCAATCCTACCTTGGAAATGGTTTTGGCTAGACCCTTGTAGGGGGTCTCCAAGTGTCCCATTCTCTTTATCTTTTTTTAAGATTGGTTCACTGGCAGAGACACTTGGTAGGATGCACTTTTCTCTGTCCTAGATCCCATTGAGCTTCTGTTAAAATGACAAATAGAACATGGAAAGAAAACGCCTGAAGAAAGAGATTGAAAAACTCCTGTAAGTAGTAACTGCCCACAACTGCTCTCACTGCACTTGAGATTGGCTTGTTTTCATTGCAAAGGGTTGTATGACCTACGTGGATGACAACTCTTAATCTTTAGTCTTCTTTTGCTGGAAAGTATGAACGGACTTCTTCTGACATGCTCTTTATTTTCTTGTATGCAGTTTGCAGTATGAGACCTGACTGCACATGTGACAGTAGAGTCGCCACAGCCCAGAACTTGCTCAGTGGGAGCAACCAGGGAGGTATATATTTTATTTCAATAACACAGACTTTATTGATGTTTCCTAAGCAACCATTAAATGTTGACTTGGAATTGCAGTCAGACTATAACAGATGATTCACATGTAATTCACAGTGTTTCTGGTGCATTTCTTTTACTTTTTTTTCCCCACCTCTCATGCCTAGCTGTAATATTAATGACTGACTGCCACCCCCTGTCCAGAAAGGGCAGAGCTGCACCAGCTCACAGTTACATGCATCAGAACAGCCTTGGCTGAAGCCTGTCTTAGTTGAATTCTTCCACGTCAAGCACCAAAAATGTCACTAGATGCCACACAGGGGCATTTCACAATATGTTATTTAGAGGGAGGGATCTTCCTTTCTGCTCCTGGGGTAAGTGGGTGGATCAGCTGTCTTTTCTTTTGCTGTGAACGTTACACTGTATATTTTTACTGTCTTGCTTCTTATGGACAGGAATACTTTTCTCCAGGAATTTACAACCAGGATATTTTTAGAAATTTCTATTTTGAGTGCTCGCCATACACTGCAGACGAGTGATGTTTTCTTGAAAGATTTCCAGCTACTAATGCTGTTTCCCATGGTGGGATGTTTGAGGTTTTTTTGGTTTTTGGTGTTTTGGGGGTTTTTTGGGGGAGGAGGGGAGGTTGATAAGTGTTTTCTTAGCTTTGCTTTATATTCTGATGTTTTGCAACCAAAGATGAAGAAATAAATACGTATTTAAATAAGTAGTATTTCTGTTCATCTCATGTTACTGTGCACTTGTTCAGAGATACTTCCTTAATGGCCACAAGGTAGCAAAGTTACAAAATTTCCTAAAGAGGAGGATAAGCTATTGTTATCAGATCTCCAGTTTCAGCCAACAGCACTACTTCATTTTATTCATGGGCTTAAGATCATTCCCACCCTTTGAGAAAGGATTGGAAATGCTTTGCTGAGCTTGGAAACTAAGGATACTTTATTTTGCAAAGCCCTAATTTGTCTAGGAGGTTAAAACTACTGTTTTAAATCAGCAGTAACTCTTGCAGCTCAGCTTATGCTTCCTTAACAGTCTAAGACTCGAAGAACTGGAATCCAACCCATCTGAAAATTCATTTTCTCTGGATTTTTTCGCCAACTGAAATAAAATGGTGGCAATTCCTGTTATCACTCATCACTTTTGAAGCTTTGGCTTAAATCTCCTTGTAAATCAAGCACTAGCTTTACCAAGATGTATAGATACTTAGGGAGCCTAAGTCACATCCTAGTGACATTTAGTATGGAGATTACAAATGATGCTCATTTATCCATCAGGACTACTAAAGCAGTTATCTTAGTTTCTGCTGACCTGAAGAGTATGCCCATTGTCTTGGCACATAGTTTCTGCAGGTATACTAATCTATGAATTGCTGTCCTTTCAGGACCACTCAATTCAACCTTTCAAGTTCTCCCTGCATCCATTTACCATGCTGACTGCCCCTGAAGCTGCAGAGTATGCCTGGAAGCAAGGTGAGCTTCACCGCATTTCACGCCAACTCCTACAAGGCCAGGGCAGGGGAACACAGAGCAGTACCTGGCCCAGCAGAGCCACCAAGTTACAGCCTGTGAGCTCCAACAGCTGCCCACGGAAAGGATGGTGTAAACCTTGGTCTGTGCCTCTTCTCTTGTGGGGTTGGGGGGAGGTACAGGTGTTTTCTCATCACAGCCTAGAAATGGCATCTATCTCATTCTCCTGAAGTCCATGACAACTGCAAAGGTGCATTTTGTTCAAGTTGAGGTAAAAAATAAGATCACATGTTTCTAGTAGAATCAGCCTTCATGTCCATCAATCACTGGTTTGTTCTTAAGCTTAGACTAATACTAGAACTTTTGCAAAGGTCAGTTATGCTACTGGCCAGTGAGAGCCACTTACAACTTACCTGTTTTTTCTCCAAGTGCCGAAAAAATGAGAGTCACTTCCACAGCATTAGAGAATTTGAAGCTGGGACCCCTTACCTCTAACCATGTATTACAAGGGAGCTTGGTGGCACTCTGTAAGCCCAAGATGATATAAGACTCTTTCTCTCTCCCAAGGCATCAAGTACCAGACAGCAACAGCACATCAAAAGAATGGACCTTTTTCAGCAAGGAGAACTAAAAAGGACCACCAGCAACTGGACCCACTGACCAGAGGAAAGCAACAGGTTGACAAAGTAGGTCTAAAGAATTGACAGAAGCCAGTAAAACGCTTTTTGCGACACTATCACTGAATGTCACAGACAGAGTAGGACTTCAGGCAACTCAGAGCCCACAAAGCCTTTGATGTCTGCCCTTCTCAGTTCTCTTTAGCATAAGATGTTTCATAGTAGCAATAATTTATAACAGTGTCAATTCTAAATTGGAATGCAAGCTATCGGCAGGAGGTGTCACTAGTGAGCTGGAAAGTCAAGTCCGGTAATACTCAAGATACACATGGAAAGCACTCTCCTGGCTAGGATGCCTGAAAAACATATTCACTACTATCACTTTTAGGGTTTTTTTTTTTAAAAAGGCTATTAAAAAATTAACAAAAACCTAACTCTATAAAGAACCCAGTAATGTCAGATTAGCCCAGCATGTTCATGAATTAGGTTCTGCCTTTCTATTTGTCCATGATTTGCTAAAGCCTATTGTTTGCCGCAGCTCCGCTGAGCAGCAGAGCTAAGAAAACATTCCAGCAGCAGGGCTGGATTTGATGAACTAGAGTAAGGGGGCTCTCACAACACGCATCACATGTAACACAGCAAGAGGGAAGCTGATCTGCCATGCAGGCCCCATCTCTCCTGATGGATTCAGCCCTGCCTGCTGCGCTTGTGCTTATTAACTTTTGCATCCTGCAGGGAGCTACAGGAGCAAAACAAGGAATCTCTACAAGGAAGCCTGGAACAGATTCAAAACTGAGGAATGCAAAGGAAGCAAAGACATAACAAAAACCTAGAATTCATTTACCTCACTTAGATGTAGGCAAGCTAACTGATGTCTTCTACCTTAGCTTTGGTTGAATTTTTTTTGGGGGGTGGGGGGGTTTGTTTGTTTTTGAATCTTAGCAGTCATTCCTTTCTTCCTTCCCACCCATCATATCTTCCATCCAAGACATTCACTCCTCTTCTCTTAGCCAGTTCTCTCCTGCTGCCCTGACAATGTGTTGAGAGCTTACATTTTCCCAGTGCATCCTTGCTGATTCTCAATGCACCATGCCACTTTTACAGAGGCAAAGAGAAGATGCAGCACTTCGGGGGAAAGGAGTACATGTTTCCCCTTTTCCACACTGCTTTGCAACTCCCACACATGATCCATTGTTGGGCAGGAATGAGCTTCCCTGTACCTGACATGTGGGTTGTGCCCCTCAGGATGATCACCCTTTCTTCAGCTCTCCCCTCTAACCATCCTGCTTTTTTGTTTTGACAGGGGCTCAGCTAAAGAAAAAGCCTCTCCCAGCAGTGCCAGAGGAGCACTGAAGTCCATCTTCCAATCCCCATTTGTAGGTCTCTGGTGATTTGCCTCTGTTATGCCCATGCTGTGCTGTCCAAGAACACTCTCCATTTCCCAGACGGGCTGTTAACTTTCATCCTTGTACTAACTCTACCTTGGAATATGAGTTGGATATGGTTCTCCTTCCGTGTCCCTCTCTTCTCCTGTCACAAAGCCTGAGCACACAGTAGGGGGTGTTTGTGTAAGACTCTTTCCATAGAGGGTTCAGTGGGGTAGAAGGTGTGTTTAACACTAACTGCAGGGTAGAGAGACTTCCTTAGAGCTCTTTACATATAAAAATGATAGAACTGATGATTCACAGCTAGGGGATAGACAGTTATCCAAAGTATGGTCTGATATTGTACAGCTGTATTAACCCACCTCTTGGAGATGGTCCTATAGTTTAATGCAAAGTATCTGCTAAAGGAAACCATTTTGCTTCTGTTCTCCTTTCTGCTGGTTCTCAGTCACTCAGCCTATTTATGGAGATGCCAAAAGACAGCACTACACAAGAAAGCCTGGGAATGGTTAAACTTAATAAGGGATTAACAGGGTCTTTTAGAAGTCCTCATGGACTCAAAGCTTGCTTTCAGCTTACCAGGTTCACAGAGTTGTTGGTTTGTTAGGTTTTTTTTTAACATGTCACAAATTTCCTGTTAAAATCAGTCTAAAATAAAATGTAGTTGCTGTAAACACCTATCCTTTCAATTCTCATCTGTCCATGGAGAAAGCCCTAACCACAGCTTGACAAGTTTAGAAATTACAGATTAACCAGTGAGTCTTTGTGCTGATAATGATGGGGCTTCTCAGGCATACCATGCATCCCCTCACTTCCCTTTCAAGCCATGTGAGCCAAAATTCTCGGCCTTAAAGAGTCAGGAAAGAAGGCTAGGGGGGAATAAATAGGAGATAAATAGCAGCATCATCTTTCATTACATAGCAACTCTAAGAATTTCTGAAGCATCACCTGTTTTGGCCTGGTTAGTTCACTCTGCAGGAAACAAGATTGCTGGAACACACTATCCAGTCCTATTTAGTGGTTCCTATCTCTCCTGCATTGCCTATGTTCACTGCTGGAACTGGTCTACTCTGTCATATTCAGCACTTGCTTAATTCCTGGAGCTCAGAGCATCCATCAACTTCTGAGCAGAGGCTTCTGTTCTTGCCAACAAATTCAGTAGAACAGTATGCCAGTGATAGGACCTGCGCAAATTACATCCCAATTCAAACAGCATCAGTCTGACCCCTTGAAAGCCAAAACAGAGAGAAATTGTACTTTGAAATGAGGTCATTACAAGAGGGGAGGAGGGGATATTGCTGCTGAGCACGAGAGAACAATGGCTAGCGGGTGGTTAAGATTAAACAGCTAGAGAGAGAGATTAGCATCTCATGACTGTTTTTTGTTCACTGACCTGTAATAAAATGAACAGTACGATTTTAACAAATAGTTGATTAGTCTTGTTCTTCCAGTGCTGTCCTTGCTATTAGAGCACTGCCATAGCCTTCACTTTCTTTGGATAATACTTTCTGGTTTTATAGGTAAGACTCATGGAGTTAAGAGGAGTAAGCAACAGAAATCTTACTATGCTAATAAGCATAAAAACAGTGTCTTATTTTCAGAGTGCAACTATCTGCCCTTTTGCTACTCTCTCCTCTCTTGGCTGGCTGGAGACTGTCTATACACAAAATTCAAGCCCAGATCAGATGGTTTGCTGCTCACATGTTCAGACAGACAGAATTAGGGAGCTGAAAGGTGCTTGTAAATGTGGGCACCGTGGAATTGATGAATGATAGCCTTCTGCCACCTTGACTGAAAATTCCTTCTTGCCTGAGATATATTGTCTCTGAATAAGCAAGGCAGTGCTGCAACCAGACCAATTAGTCAGGACAACTTCAAACTCTTTCTCAGCTATGCAGAAAGCAATGAACATGGTTCAGAGCTCAGATGCAATGCAGAGTCATGTTTGTTCTACAGGACCCAGAAGAGACTTCTGATCATATGTGCAGTTGTTACATGCATACATTTGGTGCATACATTGCACTGCAATATCCATATAAATGTGATGAGAAATGTAATAGGCAATTCTTGGTCTATTCTTTCTAAGTACCAGAAATCACAGTACTGAGGCAAGTGGGGAACCGAACAGGGCATTATCCACTTTTGCTTTTGCAGTTTAAGAGCTGCCCCTTGTACCCCAGAGGCTAACTTCAGCAGCAGAACTCATGGTGGCAGCTTGGTGTTGCAATTCACAGTGCAGTTTATGACACTGAAATCAGATAGTTTCACTGTAACTCTTGACTGTGAACAGCGCCGCAGCTGAGCCACAGACATACTGGCTGCTGGACCAGAGACACTAACTTCTTAAACTGCTCCACACAGATTTGAGAGTCAGAATCTTTAGACCATAGCCAGAGTTACTAGAGCACTGCCCATGTGAGCAAGCCCAAATTTCACCTTCATTTCTGCTACAGTAATCCTGACTTCAGACATGCTACTACTGATTCTCTAGCTAGTCCTGAAAATTCTCACTCATTATGCTGAAGAGCTTTTTCCTAGCCAAATGTCACGTGGAAACATCTAGCATCCATTGTGGAATGGCAAAATATCTGGGTTTTTTCCAACAGATTGGTTTATCTGTAGGACAAAAATATAACCAATCTGTTCTGAAAGGCATTGGTTTTGTCAGGCTGGAAAGTAATGTATCAAATGCACAGGACTATTTATCTTCAAGAGGCAGCCAGAAGCAACAGCAAATACCAGAGTGAGAAATACCGTGAGAAAATCAGATTTACTCCATTTCTGTGAAACACTGTAAAAGATTCTGGCCTCATGAGGGGAGTCATGGTTGAAAGATCTAAGTATGGTCAGAGGTGCTCAAAACAGAAACTAGCCCTGGCTGGCTCCAAAAAGGAGTTTGCAGCAAAGCAAAGTCAGAGAGAACACCAACCGCCAAATTCTGCACTTACTCTCACCAGGTCATCTGCTTCGAGGGAAGTGATCTGCCAGGTACTTGCACACAGGTATTTCTATGGCCACTGCTAAACACATAGTCCATTTAAGTAAAGCAACTGTGTGGTGTGGTTGCCAAAGCATCCAGGACTAGACTTCATGGCCTTTCATGGGGACTTGCCAGCAGACAAATATCAAGCCCTGAACGGTGTACATACAGTAATATCAGCAATACATAAAGTCAAATACAACATTTAGTCAAACATCATGACAAGGAAATGCAGCAGAATGAAGGCATGTGGTCTGAGGTAACACAAAGTCTGGGAAAATAAAGCTGAATATACTAAACGGGACAGGAGAGCATCTAACCTGTTTGGAAATGGTGAGTGCACAGTAGTTCTGTCATTTAATCTGGATACAGTTGAAAACAACATCAGTTAAGTGGTTTGTGATGGAGGGCTGTGAAGGTGGAGATTTGATTTCCCCAGAATACACTCTTGTCTTTCTCTTTCCTTTCTAGCTGCAGCACTGAAAGCCCTTTTCTTCGGCCTGAAATCTTGTAAGCAAAGCTGTGCCCCACTAAGTCTCCCAAACTGTGCCCTGCCCTCCCTCCTTACAGCCACAAACACTCATTTGTTCCATTGGAGGTGGAGACTGTGTAGTTGAAAATAGAGCTCTTTAAATAAATTAGACTTATGAAGGTCTTCATCTGCATGCCAAGTTACAGATGAATCATGTTGACAAGCTCTTCACACACTTGAATGAGTTCCCCCGAATAAATAAGATTATAAATCTGGGTTTGGAGTGCAGTAGTTTGTTTTGATCTGAAGCCTCACCTACGGATGATATAAGTCATTTGTATAACCAGCCTTGCATATCACATGAAGCAGTTTGTTTTTTAAGAGTCTAAAACATAGGTGCAAGAAAATGATAATCAGAAGAGAACAAGTAAAGGTTTGTTCCAGCCCTGCACCAAAGAGAAAAAAAAAAAACCAAACAAATGAAAAGTTCTAAAACAGAGAAATGCAATTTTCTATAACCTACTAGCTGTGCTTTAGTATTCAAGCACTCTGCTTCAGCATTAAACAACAATCCTTCTGGGTTCTAGATAGAGAGCAACTTCAGTTTAATGCCATTTGCTCCCTTTGAATTTTTAAAACAGGTTTTCAAAGAGAAAAAAACTGAACTAACTGACCCAAACTGGTTTACAGTGTTAGCCAGTAATGTGGATCTACTGACAAACATCTAGTATGAACTGTTTGAATTCAATATTTATAGTCTTCAGGGATGCAGCAGTTAATCACACACCAGGAAGAGGCTGAAACTTTTAATCACTATTTCCTCCTAACATGTCTGTGTTTTAATGTGTACACAATTAGAAGGGATTAGGAGGCAAAAGGTAACAACACCTTGTGAGATGGAAGCTCTTCCTGTCTCCAGGATAAAGCACGTGACAAAGTATTAAAGCTGGAGCAAAATTCATCTGCTCTCAGAAAAGGAGACTGCCATGGGACAAACTTAGGCAAAAGGTAATCAACAGAGGGTGGGGAAGGAAAGGAACAGACCCACACCAGAAACTGTTCAGGTCTGATTAGTTCAATAGCTTTCAGGCAAAAGAGGTTCTGTAAAAAAATATTCTTATGCACATTCTTGTACCTATCCTGCCTTGGGTCAGGAGCACCACATGAAACAGTTAATTGCAGCTGAAAGTGTAGTCTACCCCATAGTTAAACGATAATTCCCTTGAACACAACATCAACACAGGCAACTCAAACCACAGGAAAAAAGAGTCCCCCATGGCAAATGTAATAAATGCCATAACTGCAATAAAGACAAAACAAGAGATCTCTCCACAGCTTAGAATTATCTCTTTTGTGTTACTTTTCACATATGCAGCATTAGGACTACGGTATATAAAAGCAACCGCAGTGTCTGTGTCTGCTCACAGCTCTCAACTTTCCTCTCAGGAAATTTCAGAAATGGAAAGGTAAGTGGAAACCACAGTGTGTCAGTACCCTGCTCTGACACAGACACCAGGATAGTGCAAATGTTTATATTGCAGATAATTTTTTTAATGATGCCAAGAGCTTCTGGGGCCACCGCGAGGAATGTAGCTGTGACCACCCTGACCTGCCACCCTCTGTGAAACAATGCAGTTCCATCCAGGTGACGAAAGGCAGCTAGATTATTTAGCAGAGCCCAAACTACTCAGGACATCAGTACTTTTTACAAAGGGAGACAATCCTGACTTCCAAAAGTGGTTCAGTCTCTGCAACTCCATCAGGTCTTCGCATGTAAAGCTCCAAGTGAGTTCTGCTTGGCAGTGCATCACAGTTTAAGAAACTGGGTATAGTTTCTCCTTTAAGAATATAGTTACAGTCTCTTCAAGCAACTCGAGAGACAGCCAACGTCCAGTGAGGCAATGCAATGTTTTGCTGGAGATGAGGAAAATAATCTGTTCAATATCAATGCTATTTCCAGGGCTTTTTCTTAAACTGAAGATGTTAAAAAAGGTTGTGTCACTCTTCTTACATAGAGAATATCTTCACATCAACTAGGGAAGGGCCACAAGGCCAGTTGATATAAACTTCTGCTGTGGGCTGATAAATGCAATTTGCTTATGTCTATACTATGTTATGATTCAGTGACACCAAAACATGCTAAATCAGAGTTTCAATGGGTGCAGCTTTTTTAACATAAAAAGCTGCATTGGTTAAAATCAGGCAAAGGATTAATATTAAAGTACTTCTCTCATTATTAAGATACACTATACAGTATAAGCTGTAGCAGCAGGAAAAACCCACATTCCTATGCTTCACATAGCTCAGCAGATTGCCACATTCATTTCATGAAATAAAATGAAATTTAGAGAAATTAAATGAAATTTCTTGAAATTTAATTAAATGAAAAGTTGATATTTCATTTTATTTCATTAAATAGTTCAGTAAATTCAGAATCAGTTAAATTTCTGTCTTTTCCCATGTTTTTGCTATGTTTGCCACTGGAGAATTCTGTTTACCACAAGATTCAGCTCTGTGAAAAAGAAGAGCCCTAAGGTCAAATGGGGGAGCTCACTGATATTTGTCTCAGGCTATGTCCATCTCCCTGAGATCTGCTCCTTCAATGTTTTAGGTGGTTCTTGGATGTTGTATGAAATGCCAAACTTCAGGGCAGACAGTATTTACTGAAACCTAGGGAATACAGAGGTATCCTTGACTGCAGTGCAGTAAATGCCAAAAATTGTCTCTTTGCAGAGGCTGACTTGCACATACTAAGTAAACAGAGAATGCATTAAAAAATCCTGGTTCAAACAAATCTTTCTTCAGTACTACAAACAAATTCAAGTTCTGCAGTCCTGAGGGAAATACAATTTCTTTCACAATTTTAAGGGAGAGGGGGAATACTTTCTAAAAACATTCACAGTTAGCCAGCTGTTCCACAGTACATAAGTTAAATAACTGTTAAAGGTCCAACTGTATATTGCTAACCCGGGGGAAAGCACTGGGAAAGGTCTGATTCTTTCATCTATGTTTTCTCTAGTTTTACAAGTTTTGATCTAGGAATAGATCCCAGCTCTATACTTAGCAGACATAACAATATGCAGTTGGACCTCTAACAGTTATTTAAGTTATCATGTACTGTGGAACAGAAAAGTAAATCCCATAAGTAGTTACACAGTGAATTACTAAGGAAGAAATGGACAGAAGTATGCAGAGGAACTCAGAACAAGGTGAACACCATATTTGACATGAAATTTTTCATGCAAACAAGCTGCTCCACCAGTGCTACCACCAGTCTGGCAAAGCTTTCTAGTCTTCTTCCAGCTGATTCCTCAAAAATTAACTTTTCTAGATCCTTAAATCACACCACCTTTATATATAACATATTTTAGTGAACCTGTGACTTCATGAACTAGATGTTTAGCTGGTGTCATTTGTCCTGTCTCTACGAAATTCAGACCTGCATTTGTCTGTTGCCATAGGACCTTGAGCCAAATCCTTCAATTGCCAGGCTATTCTGCATGCAAAAGGAATTAAATAAGCATACCAGTGTGGATTAGAAACAGGACAACATCTTGTGCTCAAAAACATCTATCGCAGATTAAGTATCATTCAAGTAATTATGTATATGCCTACTATTCATCACCAAATCCTATGCCAGCAGGTATCCTGTGCAGTAATGAGTAAGTGCCATAAAAAAATATAGCAAAGCACAGGTAAGGGATCTCACATCTTAACGTACCTCTTCTAGGCAAATATACTACTGTTCTTCAGCAAGATTCTGAAGACTTTTGGAAAGAGATACCAGTACAGAGAGCACAGAACTACTAGGACATTCCGCAACCTTATCTAGTATCCTTTAATTTTAAAACATTTCATCCAGGCTTTAAATGATAGGCTTTGATTTTGTTTTGCCTAGTAAACATTCTGATAATGGAGTCCTTGAATAGAACCAGGCAGCTTTTATAGCAGTGAGGTAGACTGCTTAAAACTCACATCTCTGCTTGCTAATGTCAGAGACCTCATTTAGCCATTATTTCAAGTTCACATGACCCATCAGTAATAGCCTGTTAGTGATCCTCTCCAGTCTTTCACGGACAACACTAGAGAGGAAAATAGAACTATTCTTTGACCTTCTCATCCTTTCTTTTGTACATGGGACACTATCTCTGCCCTCCTGCCTGTCCTTTACTGCATGAAGTAGGCTGTCCAGCTGCTGCAAAGGCTTGGTGTATGTAAGAACACCATGCTTTAGCCAGAGGGAAATGGAGCGTGAACAACTCAGCTCTCAGGGTAGAGGTGTGAAAAATCATGCTCCCTTCTTGCTCACAAATGCCTAATATTGCACATTTATAGGAACTGCACAGTGTAAGCAATATGTGTGTTAGCACGCTTTGGTTAGTGTGCTAACTCAGGTTTGCAAAATAACACAGCAATTCAGGTACAGTATCTACTTGTCTGCTTAGAACGGGGAAATAAAATATTTCATTTGTCTTCATCAGGAATAAAATAAGGAAAGAACAGAGCAGTTCCCCAGACAGCAATTAACATATGCCCACGTACTGCAACAAAATACTAATTATTAGTGCAATTGAGAACTCTGGCTATGTAGTGATGTGTACATTGACCAAAGGAATGCCAGTGTGTAAAGGCAAGAATGAACAGAAGTAACTATTCACAGATCGAGGCAATAGTAGGATGTCTGGATTTGAGACTCTGCTGGATCCTAGAGTTTGGGGGTGGCTAAACCTCCCAGAATTTCTCCACCTGAGACAGGAATGGTAGTGATTCCTAGTTTTCAAGGACCACTGAGGGACTGCTCTTGTTTTGTCTGCAAATGCACAGACAATCTCAAGTAGACATTAGGAACAACGGTGCCAGAGGAGAGGAGCATCTGGAATTGACAGAAAGAATCCAAGTTTTGGCTAACAAGTCTTCTGGCTTCCTGCAGCTTGCTTTATGGTTGGTAGGAGGCACTACAGCTGCTGGCACACAGGCTACATTTTTCTACACAAACACTGCTATTTTCAGATTACTCCTATGCTTGGGTTTTACTGGGGTGGAAAAGCAGTCAATCTCCACATAAAAGTAGCTGTCATTACAGCATACTAGCTGAGGGCAGTTGGAACAGATGTAAATAACCAGACTTCTCAGACTATGGATACCTTTTGTCAAACAAGATACTTTAGCTACAGGGTTTAAGATCAACCACAGCCCTTCCTGCAGTCCACAGTTCATCTGTGGCACAGGGTCCTGGGAAGTGAAAGTCTATGTGATTCAAGGAAAACCTGGATGAGTACTTGGAAGACAAATCCTCTGAGAGATATTAACCAGAGAGAAGAAAGCTCCTGCTCAGGAAACCTCCTGAGCAAAAAAAGCTTGAGGTCTTGAAGTTTGAATGAAATATCATATCTTTTTGCTTCATATCTACCCTTCCCTCAGTGCCTACTCACTGTTACAGTTGCTGCCAAGTTACTTGACTACCTGGACTGCCCATCTGACCCATGATGACTGCTCTACATTCACAGCTACAGTAAAGAATTTGCACATTGCTGCCCCTGCTCTGGTCTCTCAAGTTCCAGATTTCATTACCAGTCCAGTGCCCACTGCATTAAACTATGAAGGACCATGTAAGATCTAAAAGACAAGCTGGCTCTACATGTATGATCAAGACAGAAAAACAACAAAAAAGTGTTACCGTTCCGAGCCTGTCAAAGATCTTTGAGAAATGCAAGCACAGGCCTGCACATAGAAGTTGTTCCTGTAAGTGAATTCAATATGCTGAGCATTAGCCATCAGGAAGAAGTTACTTTTGATCCAAAGAAAGCATACATGTACTCAGAAGAAACTGCTAGACTCAAATTTGAGGCTGACAGGAGTGATCCCATTTACAACACCCATCAGAAGCACAACCAGAGCTGTGTAAAAACAAGACAGCTAAAGATTTGTCCCTGAGGATTTGTAGCTTCATGAAATTACTGTACAAGACTCATAGTGAGTTATTTGTATTAACTTTTATTTTAATAGTATGTTTATTATTCCATATATATATATATAAGGACTTAACCAGTCTTCTAAAGCCAATGTGGCTATATAAGGATGTTTAGTACAGAGCTGAAAACCAAACTACACCTCTCATGCTCAGTCAATGCTCTTAATTCATGACAGGCAAAGCTGGTGACTACACCACTGCAGAGGCAACTTAACAGATCCCAGTGTAGAGACACCAACATGTGTTTCAGCCAAAAATAAAAGCATATTTGCCTCATGATAGATTTTTCTTTTCCTGAATGTTTCAGCTCATAATAGATGTATTTTTTCCTTCTAGACTCATTCTCTGGAAGGGTTTTACTCAGAGGAGAGAGGTTGCCAAGATGTGAAATATTTCAATACTTACTCGACTAAGGATTTGAGATTTGGCCCATGAATAGCCTTGATGCTGGAATATGTCCCTCCAATGCTCATGAAAAACTATGTTCAAGAATATTGTAAGCTTTATGTACAATTCACAGTTTCCCTGTCCAGTAGGAGCTACATAGACCACCACATCAGGTTTCCAGATACATTCCATCTGCATAGGATAATGCAACTATTTTTTCAAGGACATGCAGTTCTGGGCTTCACTTAGCTAAGACAAGTTCTGGGTCCAAGTGCTGAAAGCTATTGCACTCTTGTGCCCTCACAAGCTGTAGAATGAAAGAAGTCACAGATAAGGAGGGTGGGAATAAGATGGACTGAAGGGAGTTTGACTTGGAGGACTGATGGGAAGTATCTGAGAAGGAGCAAAGAAACTGAGAATGAATATAGGGGTAGAAAAAGCCCTCCTAAAATCAGGACACATTTTCAGATTAATAAGAGCATTCAGAAGTTTGATTCCACAAATGAAAATGCTAAAGTGTTGTTGGGTTTGATTGTGGTTTGTTGTATTTTGGTGGGTTTTTTTAACTAAGGCTTGAACATCACACAGTAGCAGCAATACTGTCGTGTCTATCCAACTGCACTTGAGCACCTGCAAAAACTGTATTGTGCATTGATGCAAAAACAGAAAGTATTTTTCTGTAGCAAATCTTTGCTGTGTTAGATACCAGCTAGACAGACTTGAAACAGTTTATGGCCTTAGTAAATGAAAAGCAAAAAAAACACCATCCCCCCCCCACCCAAAAAAAAATAACCCAAAACAGAACAAAAAAAACCCTGCCCACTTCAGGCTATGCAAGAAAAATAGCATCAGAAACAGCTCCCCTGTCTCATCCAGAGCCTTATCCAGTTATTCACCAACATATAGGAAAATTAAGAACATAAGACTGCTGCGGGGCAATCCAGGTGTATCACTGAGTTTATTTCTTACCTGTTGAAGTGTGGTGAACTTGGCTGGACCCCACTTCTGCTTCCTGCCCTAGCAAGTGCAGTTCTGCCCTCACTGGAGCAGATATTAATTCAGACCTTAGAGGAAAAAATTAAATACATTCTTAATTTATGATAATGAAAATCCAAAACTCCAACCATAACTGAATCTGTGGACTAACTCCATGCTTGAATTGACTACAGGATGTACCTTTTATCTTGAATCTTTTACCATAAAAACAATGGTCTTCACATAAGTATTTGTTCTGTGAGTAAACTGGCAAGTTCACAGCAACAGTATCATCATGGAAATACTGCATACTAAATCTCCAGCTGCAACACTAGGTGCTTTAAGACAGAGCAAAGCATTTACAGTGTTTACCAAGTTTATTAATAGGAATTATGTCTGACAATGACTACTTGTAATGCTACAAATGATACTAAAATAAATCTTTCAGCTTCTTAATCACTTCATGAAAAAAACAAAGAAAAAAACCCAAACCAAAACAAACCAGTCCTGGTGCCCCATAGTTCCTGGTGCCATTTGGCATTAAATCCAGATTTCTGCACAGGATTGAATCGCTTCCATTTCCAGCTCAAGGCCTACACTGTGCTCTTTTGTTTAGCCTGGACCTTACACCACTTGTAGACATGAACTCATGTTGACCCTCCACAGCAGAGAGAAGTAGCAGCTTTCTCTGGGCATCTGGGGTTAGGAACCCATTCTGTTAAAGATTCTACAACCAGTTCAGTGTGCAAGTGAGTCCCCACAAGTGTCTCACATACTCTACCGCACACTGTTTACATAACACTGCAGAAACTTTAAAACTCAGTTTCAAGTTTTACAACACTGGCCATCATTCAGATCTCTATACCCTTTCTGTGCTCAGGAGTTAGGCTAGCCAAGTCCCTGGAGTATTCACAAGGGCACACTTCTGGTTTCACATCCCACTGAGAAGCAGGCAGCATGCTGCAGCCAACATCTAACTCCTGGGAGGCTGTGGTGCTAATATTTTACAAGAATCCCACCTGTAGCAGCAGCTGGAGATTTCCTAAGACCATCTCCATTAGTTACTTCCCTTCATTTGCATTCTTCCCCAAAGGAAGAGAAGTTAGGCCTTGAGCTGCTATAGCAGGCATTCTTGAGACAACCTTACCCTGTCAGCTGAGAGGGAACTAAGTTCAGGTAGATCACCAGACATTACTAACCCCCACACATCCTTCAAGCTTCGTTGCTGCCATGTTGTTTTGTGTTGGTTTTTTTTCCTTACACACTTATTGCTTTCAGGAATCATGCTGTAGATCCAGATTGTTGAGCACTGCAACATAATGAAATTATTCGTTAAACAACTTAACTACAGCAGAATGAATTGATTCTCTGGCAGTGAGACTGTACAGTAAAGGATGACTTACTGTGAATGAAAAGTCAGTTTGGTGAAGGAAGGAGAACACTTATGATGCAATCTTGGGCAGTAAAAACTTCAGGCATCTGCAAAAAGACCCCAAAACAACAGCTATAGCATAAGTCTACACATTCTAAGTCTTGCACGGCTAACCTAAATGACAGCAGAGAAGAGGGGCAGTTCTAAGAGTGAACTCCCCTTGATGCATTTTTGCTGGCTGTTAGAACTTTTAAGAACCTAGGCAGATCAAAGCATACAAACACATTTTAGTCTGAAAGAGTCTTTAAGAGGAACCCTGTATAAGAACATTCCTAGCACAGCTATGAACTTAAGGCTTATGATAAGAGAGGCTGTGCTACAAAAAAAGGGAGCAGAAGAGATCAAGTCACTGCCTGGGCCTTTTACAACAGGGGAGTCATTATATTGAAGGCCTCCTGTGGAAACCAGTGGAAAGCACTGCGAAGGACAAAAACACTCACCATAGTCCCAGGCTACCCTGGAGTAAAAGTCCGTTCTGAATGTAAGTCTGGAGAATGGTTTAACACTGCACATATGAAAGCAGTGCAGCAAGGGGCCAAAGGGACTTAATGCTCTTAGCCAGACCATCGTCTCCCAGCTTTAGCTATGGCCAGTCTCCAGCACTGAAAGAAAGCAACTAAAATCCCTGAACATCAGCTTATATGTTAAGGGGCAAACAAATTCCTTCCCATTTTCAAATTTTGCAAACAATTAACAGGCCCTGAACTACCAGAGGTACAATGTGAATATAGTGACAGAAGCAAAATTAAACACTAAGTTTGCTGATTTAGCTAACCAAATGATTGCACACATCTAGCAATCATAGCTAGCATACACTAAGTCCAAATTCTCTACATCCAGCAAAAGGTATGTTGATAGTGGAAGTTTTACACACAGCTACAAGACTACATGTTTATTTAGACCATAAAGATTACTCTTTGCTTCTGTGCAAGGGTCTGTTTGGAAAGAAAGATGGAAGAATTGAGGGGCAGGTTAATTTCTAAGCTAATTTCCCAATCCATTTCTATTTCCAGTCTTCATTGTTGGTAAGCGAAGTATCATTTCTAAGATATCAAGAACAACCTCAGCTGAAAGCTTGCCTTATCTCAGGATCATTTCTGTTGGTCTGGGGCATGGTCTCCGTAGAAGCCTTAGGGCTAAACAAAACAACAAGTTTGAGAATATCTAAAAGTCAAAAACCGATTTTTGTCTCTTTCATTTGCTTCTATAGAAAGTACATATACTTTAAAAAAGCAGTACTATAAGGTGTATGTTTTTCCTGCCACTTCAGAGGTTCCTGGACTCAAAGTTGCAATCCAATGCAGTCCACTCCCTTGTTAAAGTCTTCCTTAACCCAAAATTGATGCTTTCTCCTTATACACACCCTTCTCTCTACCCATTCTGTTACCCAAACTTGTTGGCTGACAAGTTCAGTCGCTAGGAAGATGACTGACTTACTAATATACAGCTACTGAAGAGAAGGTAAAAACCCACAAGTAATAAACAAAGTATGAGAAATAACCACTGTTGTAAATAAACAGTTACCACAAGACACCAGCTAAGGAACAATGAAATACAAATGAACACTGTCTACCTGACAGTTTAGGGTCCGTTAAACAATTAATACATAATTATGGAACAGAAGGTGATGAAAAGTCTAACCATTAACTTTGACAGTTGAACCAAACCATATACACTCACATTTTAAAGTACCCATACAGACCTGGCAATGCTTCCCTTTACATCTTCCTCCATTCTTTGATTGCCAAATCCTTAGCCGAGTCTTCACAAAGGTAAGTACACAGAAATATAAATTCACCTAGAATTACACTACACCTGCAGAGAAAAAGCTGCAACCTACCTTTTTCCACTGACATCTCTCATTACTGCTGGTATTTCTGTGAGAAAAAAGCCTATAGTAAATACTGAATGTCTATCTGTATAGACAGGGAGAGACTAAACTTGACCTACACCCAGTGATGCAGACATCCAAAAGCCATCTTAAAAGATGCCTTCCTTATAGTGAACTACCTGGCTTAGGAAAAACTCTAGAAGGTCAGGCAAGGAGACCACTAGCCATGTATGACACTGGAACAGACTGCAAAACCCAAATGCTTTACTTTCCATCTAGAGCACCTACATAAGGCAAGACCTGCCTACACAGGCAGCAATGACTGCCTAGGCCCACTAAAATAACTGCATCACTACAACTCCCGCAGAGTGGAAAATGGCTGCTTTATAGTCTGGGAGCATCCTAATTACGGGGGCGGCAGCACTTCACAAGGGATGAGTCTCCCATTTCTATCAATGGATGTTTTCTTGTGGCTTCATTTAAGCTTGTTGCAGGACTCACGTGTGTAGGAGCAGCTGTTGTCATTTACAGGAGTCAGTACTGCAAAAAAACAGAGCAATATCTGAGGGGAGGATTGGGATTTGTACCTGGGTTTGCTTGGGCCTGACCTCTTCAAAGAGAGCAGTTGTAGGAGATGTTTGAAATAGGCCGTTGTTTAGTTAGAGAGGGCTATGAAAAGATGTGATAAAAGTGTGTAACTCAAAAGACATGCTACAAAGAGATTCTTTTCGCCACATTACTGTGGAAGGGCCCAATAATAATGGTTTGTATTTGCTTAAAAGATGATGCAGGTTGGCTCTTAGGAGGAGCTCCCAGCTGTAACTCAAATCCTGAGGTGAAACCCTCAGGAAGCAGGCAGGCTCTTTTTTCCTGGATGCTGTTCACCAGAGGGGTCAGGGTGGCTTAAGCATAGCAGATCCTGCCCTGGGGACAGAGCTAGACTCTGAGAACTTATTTTTCTCTTGATGGAAAAACTTGTGCTACAGCCACAAGGCAGGAGACTATTGTGGCTAGCAGCAAGTACCAGATCACATGTATCACAGAACTAAAAATAATTTTACTGTCTCATTTTTGTCAGTGTCCCTCCATCCATGCTAGGAACTATGTTTAGATATTGCAGTAAAAGATACTCCTCCCACCCCCACACTGCTGATCCACACAATACAGCATTGGGCACAGATTAGCTCTTAAATTTTTTTCCAGGGAAACTTCACTGATTTTTGAAAAACAAGACAAATATGCAAAGGCCTATTGCAGGAACATAGACCGTCTTTGGGCTCTTGGTGACACATATCCATCCCTAGAAAATTTTTGTAGTAGACAATATAATGATATTGCACAGTCAATTCCTCTGCAAAGGATTTCCAAACCTCACATGAAATCATTGCAATGCTGTGAAAATCCCCCGCAAAGTAATGGAATGTGCAATGAATGGCAATGAACGCTTTAATGACGCGATTCACTCTGGTGATCCAGTGGCATTTCTGCAGGGCTGTGGCCAGAGGCTGCAGGACTGTGAGTCTCCCAGAAAACCAGGGAGGTGGCCCAGGTCTTGTTAAATCCCCTCCTCTCTGCTTTTCAGTCTGACACAACAGTAAGTTCCAGCCTCACTTTCCAAGGGAGCAGAAGGACACCGAGGGAAGCGCATTCCCCGGGGAGTGCCGTGCGAGTCGCTAAAAGGATCCTGTTATTGACAGAGCAGGAGGACAGACCTTCGCTGGAGCACAGCGCCTCGGCAGGGCCACACCCTTAAGCTGGGGAATGTCCTTTCGCATTTCTCCTTTGCACATCTAACTGTTTAGGAGTCTTTCCTTAGCCCTAGGCAAGCTCTGCATATACGAGGCAGGGGGGCTGCTTTACAGCGGTGGCAGACTGGATGTGTGGATATATCCCCGCTCTGCCCGTGTCTGGAGCACATGTGAAACACCTGGATGTGCTTGGTAACCTTTACCTGAATCATGGAATGGGTCAGGTTGGAAGGGACACAGAGGGCGATCCGGTCCTGCTTCCCTGCTCAAGCAGGGGTGCCCATGGCACGGGATTGCATCCCGGCGGTTCTTGAGCATCTCCACTGCAGGAGACTCCACAGCCTCTCTGGGCAACCTGTTCCAGTGCCCGCCACCCGCACAGCAAACAAGTTCTTCCCCATGTTCAGGTGGGTCTTCCTCTGCCCGTGCCCTCTTGTGCTATTGCCCGGCCCCGTCCTCTTGGCGCCCCCGCTCAGGACATTTATACACATTACTGAGGCGCCTCTCGTGAGGGAAAGCAGTGCGGAGCCTTTCCTGAGGTCCCGCAAGGACTGGGAATGTCCATTCTTTTACGGGAACGCTCCTGGCGGGGACAGCCTGACGGGGGACCCGCCTGCTCCTCGCGTGAGGGGCCGCGGTCCGCGGTCCGGGGGTCGGCTCCGGGGCCAGGGTCGAGGTCGGGCTCGGCTGTGCAGTCGGGCCGGACACCCCTCGGCTCTGCCGCCNCGGGCAGGTGCGGGGCCCGCCGGGGCGGCGGCAGCGCTGTCAGTACCGGGCGCTGGGCGGCCGGACCCGCTGGCCCTGCCCCTGCTCCTGTCCCTGCCCCTGTCCCTGCCCTGCCGGCAGCGCCGGGGCACAGCAGGGAGGGCGCAGCTCCGTCCTGCGGCCGCCGTGCCCGCTCCGTGCCGGGGTACGGGCTTGGGGCGCCGCTTTGCTTCTTCCTCCCTCCACCAAAGGCCTGAAGGGTATGTTTTCACTTTCAGAGATTAAAACCGAAGCGGCGCTGGCGAAAAGCGGGCATGCTTGACATTTGTGTGCAGTTGCCTGTGTTATGCTTCGTTATTTACCCAACAAGGAGAGACTGAGGTCCTGTTACTTCCATCCTTGGCTTCTCGGGTTATGATAGAACTGCAATAATAAAGCAAAACTGTGGAAAGAGCACCTGGGAACTGAGCATGGTAGGATCCTGAGCAAAAGTCTCTGTCGACGGAGAGAGGAAGGGAAGGAATGGCATCCCGGGAGAGGCTGTATGAGCTTTGGATGCTTTACTGCAGTAAGGTAAATACGGGGCGGTGTGGGGTTTTTTTGTGTGGGTTTTTATCTCTTGTTTCGAATTCGGGTATTTAAAAATGTATCTGTAACATCTTTTAAGCACATCTTTTTCTTAGAAGGTGCATAGACTTGGCTAGCTTCTGTAAAGATTTAACTGCACTTCACAGGCTATTTACAATCTCATGATTTGCTGTTCAGGTTGACTTTTTTCTGTCTGGAAGGATGAATTGCATAGTGTTCATGGCTCAGCTTAAGGAGTTACTGTAGCTATGTATTTTAACTATGTGAATGCATCCATTCATAAAATTCTTTATTTTGTAGAACATTAAGATGTACTGTATTCATTTACTGCTGTCTACTATTTAGCTTTATACTTACTGTTTTCTGATCAGCCCCAGTTTCATTTAAACTTTATTAGCAAAAGCCTTCCCGAAGAGCAGATTGAGTTACTCCAGAGTCTGCGTTTGCTGGTTATCGCCATAACATCTAAGTATTCCATTAGTCATGGATTTCCTTCACCTGGCAGGAGTGTTATTAACACTGTCCTGTCTCCGTTTGCATTTTATAGTGTAAAGCAATTCATGTGTTTAAAAGTACATGTCCTAATTGCTGCCGGGTGTGCTGAGTAGGTACACAAATTGGATTGCAGATTATCTAAATAGATAACTGTAAAATAAGAAACATGCAAAAAGTAGCTGTAAAGGTGAAGGAAAGGGCTGGTCTACTGTCATACAGGACCTCAGTGTCAGTGGCAAGAACAGCTTTTGGTAGCCTTATTTTCTGGTATTGTTTTCCCTTTTCGTAGTCTCATTTGTATCTCAGTTTCCTTAAGTCTCCAAGCCAGCAGGAGATTAAGGGTATAACAATCCTTCATTTGTTCTTCCCTGTTCATTTCTAGAGAATGCCATCTCAAGAGCATACAATGTGAAATGTTGAATACAGACTATGTTAACACAAGTGCACAAAGCAGTCTTCATTTTAGCTTTTCCTAATTTTTGTGCAAGTTTGCAACCTTAATGCTCCATATTAGTTAAAAATAAAACGTGTGTAAACATAACAGTGTGGTATCAGTTCTTACTGCTCCTCGTGGGTGATTTGTTGGGTTGGAACATACTGGTGTAGACCTTTGCCTTTTAAACCCATGTAATGATACTGGCAGTAGGAAGTGGAGTAGCCCTGGAGGAGATGGATGTTTTGCCAGTGAGTTCATCGATGTGAAAGGAACAAAGACACTTGGAACAGACTCCAGGAATTCAGGCTTTACTCAGCTTTGGGAGATGCTAAGGCTGCTGAGATGAGCCAAGCTCTGAATTTCTTTACTCAGCTGTTCTTTGGCTCTTTCCTCCCTTGTACTTTATAGTCTTGGACCTTCTCCCCCTTTGCTGGAACCTTTAATTATTTGTATGCTTTCCTTCTCCATGTTGTTTGCATGCTAGCAGCAAGTTTGCGTAAAGAAGTATTAGTTAAAACGTGGGTTAAATCACTTAGAGGATGTTCAGCTTCTTTATGGGAATGATGCATCCAGTCTAGTCAGATCTCAGGTACTGGAAGGTGAACTATTTAAAAAAAAAAATCATCTTTTCATATATGCAGTTTCCCCATTAGCCAGCAGTGGCCTTTCTGGCTTTCTCTTCTTCTAGACCCATATATTAAGGGCATACTTAGGTGGATTTGTATGTTGATAGGGACTTGTTCCTAAGTAGCAGAACATAGACTTGAGAAGTAAAATAGCTTATCTTCAAAATATGAAGGCAACTGGAGTGATTCTGGAAAAGAAGCCTTCCCTTTTTCTAAAAGTGCTAGGCACTAAACTAGTTTTCCCCCCTCTCTCTCAGCTGTTTCAGGTTAAAATGATATCTTACTCTGCTTGAGGCAAGCATTCAGCATAAGAGTCTTGGATGAAGCTTGGTGAAGTTAAGAGCAGCTGAAGAAACTAGGACTTGAGATGTAAAATATTGTGAAAGCTTAATGTAAATTAGTTTGTTCAGTCATGTTTTGGAAACATCTGTATATTGTGCTTTGTTCTCCTCAGAGCATCTAGCAAAATGGGAAGATGCAAGCATAAATAATTATCAGTGACAGGACATAGTGGTTTAGGAAAAAGTCTATACCTGGAACTGTCTGGTGCAGTGTGATATCATATCCAGTATGTTGCACTGTCATGACTTTGTTGTTGGTGACATGCTGGGAAATAAAGCTAGGCAATTTCTTCAAACTAGAGAAACTGTTGGAGACTTAAAATTGAGTAAAGTGGGAATTCATTGTGCCACAAATCCAAAATATGTGGCTTCAGCTTTTGCAGCCTTGTTAACTAAAGAAACAGTGAAATCCAAGCTCCTCCTTTCTGATGCTTCAAATTGTTGCTAATAAATAGTCCTGTTTGTCTTTTGATAATCGGGTCCCTCATGATAGTCTGTTAAATATAGCAGCCTGTTCTGGAGCAAGGCTTTTAGCAGCTTTAAAGTGCTGGGTAATGCTGTGTTACCATCTTGCCATCTATCCTGGGTCACGACTCTTGTTCTTTGTGATCACTTGACATCTCTGGCAGCGTTAGGTGTCAGTTGCAACACTTACTTTTGTGCAAAGTAACATTAGGAAGGCATTACTCCGTTATCATTGCATCTGGTGCAGTTGAGCAGTTGGATTTTTGGACAGACTGCAGCATGTAACAAGGGTCTCTGCAGAAGCACCTTTGGAAGACATCATGTACGAGGTGGTTTCGTTTTTCTAGTTTGTTTTTTGTTTTTATGAGGACATTGCTGTTTGGGTTTTTTTAAGATAGTGTTTGAGTGGCTGCAAGAGTTTGTTTTTAGTTGGTATTCAATTGTTTTTCGTCTGGCAGTTTCTAATCTCAGGCTGGGATTTGGTTTTGTATTTTTTTTTCTGCTTCTCTTCCCCTAAAAGCTACAGACTACAGCCTACTGTGTAAGGTGGAAGTAGTAGCCACACTTGATTTATGATGCTTCATGAAAGCAGTTTAAAACTTTATTAAATTTAGTTTAGAATTGAGTCACTGGGGTTGTATCAGCACGTTGTATTGTTCACAGTCTGAGCTGTTCTTGCCTTGAGTCTTTTGTTGAAGGGTTTTTTGTAGATTTTTACCCCCCCTCTTTTTTTTTTTTTAATGTTGGTCTCAAACCTTATGAAAAGAGAAAACTTTGCAACTTCCTGATGTGTTTTTTGATGATTTTCAGTTTCAAATGGTTTTAGTGATTGTTTTTTTCTGTTCAATGAGCTGTTAATGTACAGTGCTGTTATTCACTTTAATATTAAAATGTATATAAACTGCTGTCTTCTCATCCAAATCTTGAACTATATGTATTTAAAGATAATTATGTCAAATAGATAGCACAGATAATCTCTATAGATGTCACTAAGAAAAATTTTTTCCTGTTGGTAATCTGTTCAAAGCCTTCAATAATGTATAGAGAAGCATGGAACACTTCTTATATAGGTGCATGTAGAGCAAATACCTGAAAATGCTTTACTAATATAGGTGTACAGCAGGAGAAGAGCTCTACTAGGTGAAATGAAGCAGTCTCAGAAGAGGACATGCTTTCACACAATTCTGACTTTTTCATATTGATGTGATTTAGGTAATCTACCAGTTTTACCTTAGACCATTATGGCTGTAATAATATTATTTTTTAATATTGCTATTGTAATATTGGTTGATTAACCTTTTATTAAATATTAATTATGTATCAGTATAGAAAATATATTTCTGGGTTTTAATCCTCTGAAGTGACTACTACTGCAGATTCAACCTCCACCTTATCTGTAAGATTTTAACTACATGTTTGAAAAAACCCAACCAAACAAAAAAACAACCTCCCCCCCAAAAAAAACCCCAAAAAACCAAAACAAAAAAGCCCAAAACAAAACAAACCCCCATTGTTCTTGTAGGGATTTCAGACTCTTAGATATCAAGTATGTCAGGATTTCTGCTATTTTTCATTTTATTTAGAAATTAGCTGGATACCCCTTTATATTGAAAGAGATTTTTCTCATCTATTAAAAAAGAACAAAAAAACCCTGTTGCCTCCAGAAGGGGTTTCAGAGGCATAAGTGCAGGCCCTTTGCTGCCATATGCAAATCAGAAAATTTTCAGTTTTCATTGTATTACAGTGGTTCTGAGCTTTTTCTTTCGCTCTCGTCTTCAGCATAGCCCTGATTTCATTTAGACACTGTCTTTTCCTGTGGCTGATACGATGGTTTGAAGGGAAATCTGTGAGTCTGTTCTCCAACCAGCTTGTAGTTGGTGCTTCCCATTGCAAAGGAGGAACATCCAACTTGAGTGTTGTTGATACAGTTGGGATTCTGTGTGTTAGTAGTCATAAAGCTAATCATAATGTTCTGGTCTTCACTAATGCAGAGAGCTGACACAGTCACATCCCTTGCTGTATTAAGAGCAGCGGACTTGTGCATAAGCTGTTATCTTAAATGTGCTTTCTTACCTTGTGCTGTATCTCTTACTTGTTTTTACTAAATTTATTTTATTGAGATAAATACTTTGTAGTTTTCTCTCTGGCATATAAATATAAATGCCTTCTAATTTAATATTGTAGCATAGAAAGAAATGTGGCACTTTTCTATAGGAGGGCATTCTTCAGTGCTAGATCAAAAGCTGGACTGAAAAAAATATTAGATGTCTATATGTATTAGCCTAAAAATGCCCTGAAGTGGTTATAGTCCTGTTACTTTGAGTTATTTTTCCCCATCTAGAGTTCTTATAGGCTGCTGTACAGGGATCAGAAGAAGACTTGAATGAGAAATTAAGTGGTCTTGGGAGAAGGCATGATTTCTTTTGGGGGCAGACTGCTGTGAGAAGTGAATTGCTACCCACTGTGGGGTGCCAGCAGTGCTTTGCTGTCATCACAGGGCTGTCTCTATTGTTGGAGGACCATTGCAGTGTAAATACTTAGAAGCTGAATCTTTAAAATTTAAGCATTTAATTGGCTTGAGTTAAACCGCATTTCCATTATGAGGAGTAGACAGGTCATTTAAATTGATGTTTACTTTGTTCTGTAAGTGAAAAGTGTCCTTGAAAGAGAATAATTTCCGTTGTTTTCCTGTTCCTGTGTCTTAATCCTAACATACTACATAGACTTGAGATAAATTTGACCTCGAATTGTAAAAATAAATTTATGTGCCTTTCAAGGATGTGATGCTTTGAAGGACTTCCATTAGCATCAGCCTCTTTTGCTGGGCCAAAACTAACATGAAAATAGGGCCATCTTGTTAGTAAAAGAAGTTGTTTGGGAGCAAGAATGGACTGGTTTTCTCTGTGGTGTTACCTTCTTGCTAAGCTGACCTACTAACAGGCTGTTACTGACAATAAGCATCCTACTGTATTGTTAGTGTCCCTTCACTACTGTTTTACAAGGTACTGCCTGCCAGACAGTATTTTATGGTTCAGCTGAATCCCTCAGTTAGCTGCATCAAGAGTTTGGGGCATTTAATGTCATGTTTAGCAAGTGACAGCAAATGTATTACTTTGTGAAAACTATAATGAAATTGCAAAGGATAGTTCATCAGTTTATGTTAAATAATGTGCTCTAAGAGGTATTTAAACTGTTCCGATGTAAAATTGGGGAGTATTCATAAATAACCTAAAAAAATTTATGATCAGATGAGCCTCTAGATATGACTATTGTAGGGCTGCATAAAGCAGTATGTTTTGAACCAAACCTAAGTGATGGTGTTTATTGTTTCTCAAAAAAATGTGGGTTTAGCAAAATTATGCTTAGTTGTGGTGAGACATATGTAATTCAACAAGAATATAATCTTTGACGTTTAACTGTAAGCCCTGTGTGAAACACTGACCTTTGCATCCCAAATATGATCTCATCCTGACTTGGCTTGCACTTGGCTTCCTTCTTGTGCAATTGCTGGTTTGTCATTGTTGCATATCACATTACTATTTATCGTCTTTGTTGTAGTGTATAAAGAAGTATTCAGTTTACAGCTAAATGAATGCTTGAGCAAACCAAATGGCCAGTAAAAGCTTTTTGTAAGTCACTGTCACATAAATTCATGCCTCTACTAAAACTAGTTAGTGGAGTTTTATTAAACAGTTGCTGTGTAAGATACCTTTTCTGTAGGTTCTTTTAAATAAATCTCTGCATTCTCAGAGAGTGTAACTTGTAGAAGATCGTGTCACAAGTCAGTTGTGGCCCTGTCTTGGTGAAAATATCATTGTTCATCTTTATTTATGAGAGATTGAACTAAGAGTGGATATAGATAAACAAGAACAGTTGGTCTTAAATTCTGAATTTACTGTTTGCTATTTGAAGAGATGTCTCCTAGTCCAAGAACTAACATAATTCTGATATTTACAAATATAGAACTTTTCATGTAAATACTTGATATAAATATATGAGATATCAGTCTCTTGAATAGCTGTTTCCTTCCTTAGTCATGGGCCTGGGTGACCTTGTGCTGGGAGTTGTTCAGAAACAGAACAGGTACTCTGACACAGAGAATGCAGATTTCAAGGTTGAAATGAAACAGCAGATAAATCTAACCAGACAAAGAAGGAAGAAAACCATAACATTTTCCAAGCTGTGAGGAAATTATTTTTGTTTATCATTCTGCAATATATTTGACAATACATATATGTAGCTGCTGCTTCTAAAGAAGAGTCTGTGATTTTCCATGCTTTCGATGTATAGGGCTTTACTGGTGTCCAGCATAAGGTTAGAATTCTCACATGTCTTTGGGTTTTTGTATTAGTGCTTTGCAGAATCAATGAGAAACATCCAGTTCTGAACATGCCAACAAATGTATTTCAGATGAAGCTTTTATTGACATGAAAAAAATCAAGTGTCTCTTAAGTAGAATGATTTTCCACAAAGCTTCTGGGTCTGTGTGTTGATAGTCTCATGTAAGAGCGAATTTATCAAACCCTGGGCTGTTGTGTGGTATCTGAGTTATGGCACTTTAACGTGGTCAGTTTGGCAGATCTGGGGATAGCATGTGTCCTGAGAAAAGAATGTTGCAGAATCAACTCAAATGTGCAGTATGTTTGTGCTGATTACAGAAGTGGGAGAAGGCCTTGCCAGCTGCCCATTGAACAGCATTGTAGCTTAGTGCCTGAATCCAAAATGCTGTTAAAATATTTACAGGCTTCAGAAAGGCGAAACAGCTGCCATAGAACAGAGAGGAGCTTCCCTAATTACTGAGCTTTTCTTTCTGAAAGATACATATGTAAGCAGGGAGAAACCCACTGAAACATGCACGTCTCAGCAGTACAGATGAGCATCTTTTCTTCCTTAAGAAAAAGCAATTTGTTCAGGCCTAGTTTTTCCAATTCATGCTCTCCTAAGTGGGAGGCTGCTGTGAAGGACGATGGGTAGGTAATATTACAGGAATCACTGGTAAATGAAAACTATACTTGATTATTCTCCTTATAAACACTGTATTAAATTTGATATCTTACTAAATCTTCTCCAGGTATCTGCAAATCTAAACATTAGCTGTTAGATTTCTGCGTTGATAAAATATTTGTGTGTTGATACATTCTCTGATATTCCAAGCATTTATGGTAATTTGCTTGTCTAATTTATGATTGAGGATTGCATTTGCCTGTACTGAGCAATGGGAATAAGTATCATTAAATAGTTGTTTGACCATTAAGTAACACTGCTAACGATGACTACGTAAAATTAGGAATTAAATTTAACTGTAAGAATGTCTAATTATACTTGTACCTAAATGCAGAGCATGTTTTAAAATGGAGAGGATATTTAAGATATCAAATTCCAAAGGCTTTAAAGGCTTCTGAATGCGTTATCTGAAGGACATGTGAGAAAGGCACAAATAAAACCTCAAAACGAATTCTTGGTTAAATACTGCTCTTGCATAACACAAAGAGATCATCAAATCAAATGGTAAACCTTTAATTACCTAACGATAGCAATTTAACATAGAAAACACACATTTAGATAACCAGTCCTAGTAATTCTGACTTCTAGACTGAAAGCAGGAGGGGCAGGGAGAAGCAGATAGGGATGAAGACAAATCTTTGAGGACATATTTCCAAAGTCTGAATTAAAACAGTGAATGAGTTTGTTTTAATTATTAACATAGGGAGAGTTGTGCTCTTTTTATTGCCAATTACCATTCACCAGAATCTGCCTAAGAACATAGAGCAGTATCCCATAAGATGTTTAAAAACTAATAAGGAAGTGTAGGCTGAGGTTGAAATAGTAGCACTCACATTGGAAAGTAGAATTTAACATTAATGCCAGAAATATCTATAAAAAGCAAAGTGAAAATGAAGCAGTTTGAGTTTGACTTCTTGAATAAAATAGCAAGATTATCCTTTTAACATCAATAATAATTTTAGGAAAATATCATACCCTCAGATGGTTTATTGCCAGTTTTCGCTTACAAAGTGGAAATAAAATTTAGGAACTGAAAAAGGTTGTAGAAGTTATTGAAACTTATTCTAAAAGCATAATGAGAAAATGCTTGGTTTCTGTGGAAGTGGTGAAAATGTTCACCAACAGTATATGTAGGGCATCAGCCCGGAGTTTCCAGTGACATAATCCTCAGAAGTTTAGTAGAAAGTGGTTGTGGTAGTTGCAGGCTGCTCATCAGCTGCCTCACCAACTTGTCCAATGTTTGGCTAAAATATTTTATTCGATGTTCCTGGCTTTTTTGTATTAAGTAACAGTTTTGGTCAGTGTTCACATGTTTTAAAGTGCAAGCTTGAAATTTGGTGAAGAAAATTATAAGAAGTATGTTCCCTTAATATTTACTATGTGTAATAACCCAAAATACCAAAAGAAGTCACAAAAATGGCAAGGAGTCCAGTGGTTCAGGTATGACTAAATACAGTTTTGTCTCCACAGGACCATACTGCATTCACAAGAGTGGATGGGTAAAGCTCTTGAGAGTAAAGCAGAGTACGGAGAATCTCAGAAGTACAATGGATGCCAAACAGCAGCTGCACAAGTGATGCATATCATGCTATGCCATAGTTTTTGAGAGGTTATTGAAGTGTGTTTTTCGAAAAGTACATCTGGGGTTTTTGAATGATAAGCCTTCAGTGTGTACCTGAACTATACCTTCAGTGTGTAGTTCAGCTGCAGTATAACGTTAATGTAAGGCCAGGTGAGACTGAGAAGACAAAACCGAACAGTTAAATCCATAGCTAAAGGTATAAAAAATTGCTTTAGTTAAATTTGGTGTGAAATGATCACATGACCCTTTGAAACAAATACAGACTCTTTTTGGCAAACTGTACAAAAGTTCTCAGCCTTTTTGTGCTGAAAGATAGGGCAATATTTAGCTGTCGATATGGTGAAATAACAGGCTGATGTTTTACTGTTGGAGTACCGTCCTGCTTCCTTTCTGTTCGAGTTAAACTTGTGCTGTCTTTAGCATTACCCTCAAAGTTAGAAACTTGAGGCAAAAGCTGACTTTGTGTGTGTTGATGCTAAAACTCAGCCTTTTTCTAATATAAAGCAATGGCATAACATGGAGTTTCAAAGCTATTAAGAGTTAAAAGTCTAAAACTTCCCTAAGCTAGTTTGAATTTTCATTACTTTTAGGCTAATCTTGACACTATAGGCTTTTGACATCATGATACTTTAGTTGCCTTTGAATTATTTAGGATACTTCTTGTTTCCTTAGGCTTAAAATACAGCCTGTAGTTCATTCACTATGCCAACTTGGATGGGAAAAGTGAATGTTAATTGAATGTAGTATGTCACAGTATGGTAAATTACTGATAAGTACCCTGTGTATTCGACTCTTGAAGGCTGAAATAGCATATGCCAGCTTGTACATGGAACTTCCCTAGTGTTACTTTCTGTCCAATGTAAATTAAAATCTGAGTTCAGATTAACTGGATTCATCCCATGGATAGCATCAGTCACATGCCAGTTCTAAGCTACAAGGCTGTAATTGTATCGTCATTCAAAAACAAGAGCGACAACAACGAAAAAAAAGCCAAGAGAAAGAAAAATAGAGGCTTTACTTCCATTTTAATAAGAAAATTCCTTCATTTTGTTTTTCTAGTTTTGTTGGAGATCTGAAGTAAAAGAAAAATGAGTAACAGTGCTCAGATGATTGTCTTTAACTGAAAGTAATAGTGCAAGATTATAAATATTTTTGTTTGTTTTGAAAAGAGAAGAAATATATTAAATTGGACTTTACTGTTTGTGAGCTAAATCTTATCATGATTGGCAGCTATGGTTTATTTTGGTATAAATCCCTATGCTAAACAGAATTTTTAACTTGTCCCAAAATAGTTGTTTCTATCATGATTCACTGCAACTTCCATTTATAAAACCACCCCATCCCTTTTTTATTTAATTCCGGAAATGGAACAGAATGCTTGTGTAAATTTTGAAAAAGGACATTTATAATTACTTGCCAGGAGCTTTGCTTCCTTTGGATCAGCTGGTTAAAAAAAAAAGAAAAATCAGTGTTTTGATTAAAATGAAAAGTTGTGCCCAAAGGTGATTCCCTTGTTAATTAGAATTGATTGATTGAATTTATCAAGGCAATTTAGCCAGTTTAAAGTGGTTTATCAGGAAGTCTTTTACTAATTCTAAATGTGGTGTTGCTGCTATAACAAAGCTTTTCATGTTTTATTTTGGCATTTTACAGATATGAAAGATTCATGGAAAGCATAAGCACTTTGACGTATTTCAAAGTAAAGGCTGCTAGGAGTTCTCATGCTGGAAATGTAGCCTTTTATGCCTGAAAACGTGAAGAGGAAAAGCTCCCTGAAAACGAACCTTCTAATTTCCCAATGAATAGTTTATTTCAAACACTGTTGAGAAATGTGCTGTAATTCTGCAGTATGCAGACTACTTCAATTAATTTTAAGACGGGTAAACTCACCAGTGACCTACAGGCAGTGTTTCGTGTTTAATTTTCTAACATTACATTTTGTAGGTCTAATTCAGCCTTGACACCAAGGGATCGTTCTTATTTTACATAAAATGCCTGGGGATGGGGGATTAGTTAGGATAATACCAGTGCCAGTGAGATTTTATGGTTGTGCTTCTAAGCTGAAATGCACTTTGAAGGTTGAGTGACTGCTGGGCGCAGGAGTCAGCCCCGGATGGCTGTTTGATGCCTGCATGTTAAATTTAACGACTTCAAACAACTGTCTTGTCAAACAAGCCGGGCTTGTTTGAAGGTCCAACTCTGAACTGGCCTGCAGGGAATTTTTACCTTTAGAGCATGGAATGTGACACTGCAAATAGCCTCGGGTGGACCCAGCTTTTGTTTTTAGCAGCTAACACTTCCTGAACACAGCTATAAAATTGGACTGAGCTTTGCCCTTCCACTTGTGTCTCTTTGCCTAAAGCCTTAGTAGAAATGGAAGTTACTGGTAAATCTAAACACAAAACTTTATATAGATACATAAACAGTGTTGATTTGAAGCCTTGGGTAAATGTGGGGTAAACGTGCCAGTATTCCACAGGCACAGGGCTGAAGACTTTCAGTGGGAGGATTTCAGTCCTAGTTTTGTGTAAAATGTTTTCATTTAATTTAGAGTGACTCTTAGACTTTAATACTACCTAGCTTGTTAAGGAATTTAAAAGTGTTACACTTGTGACCCTCCTGCATAGGCAAACTAATTACTGATAAAAAAATGACTGGATTTTTGCCATTCATTTAATGAGTCTTCATAAAGACTAGAGAAGGCTCTTGTAATTTATAAATAATTCAGTATATCAAAGACAAGAGCCTGTCCCAAGTTAGTGTAGGTTTTGATTATGGTTTCTTTTCACTCTATTGCCTTAGAGAATGTCCTGTCTGTCAGAAGGGCTTCAGAGTAGATCCCCTCTCTGCTATTGGCTTTTGTTTCAGTGTTGGTAAATGCTGAAGTTGGTGTTAGGATTGAGAGCTTGTTTGTTGGTTTGCCAAGTCTAAGGAAGGCCTTGCTGGAGCTTATACATCTATATTGCCAGTGTTAAAGTCTTAGACTCCGTGGGAAACTTGCTAATTGTTTGGCACTGTTAAGTCACAGCGTTGCTGTGCATATTGTGGGCCTGTACACTGGTTTATTTAGCAAGTGTTTTGTTCTTTCTGGCATTGTACTGTGTGGGGAAAGGAAAAAAAGCAACAACCTTCTTCTGGATGTTTTGAGAGGTAGATTTAGTGTGTTACGGTTTTGAGTGTGTTCGGAGGCTATTTATGGTACCTACAGAAACGCTATGCTGCCCAGGCCTGGCAGTCTTTCTTTTTAAAATGTAAAGAGCTGTAACAATTATTACTGTGCTGAGAGGCTCTTACGAAAATGGAGGCCTGAAGGGTGATGTGTCACTTTGCTGGGCTCGTTTTTTTGTTTGTTTTTCTTTTTAAAGAAAACCAGGTGTATTTAAGGAAGGAAAGGAAGGAAGTATTTTCACATTCAGGTGTTCAGAGCTACTTTTGATTTAATAGGCATAAAATAGTGCATTCATTACTGTCATAGGCCTTCATTACAGTATGTTGAGCTCAGCACTCTAAGCTTAGGCTCTGCAAACTTGTGTCTATCAGCTAAAGAACTTTTTACTTTTTTGCTCTTTGTTTATTTTTCTGTGTGTTTTGTTTTGTTTCTTTCTTAGATCTGCCCTTATCTCACAATGACATCCTTAAGATAGCCTTGTTAAAACTCTGGTTGTTTCCATGTATCCCTATGAGGAGAAATGGCTAACTTAAGTAGGATTTTACCTTCTTGGACTTCAAGCCATGGAGTAGTTATCTCCCAGAAGTTTTAATGCATGCAGTTTCTACATATGAATTATTATTCAGATAAGTTACAGAAATTTGTCTTACACAAAAGCTAGGCAAGTTTCAGTTGAATAAACAAAAACCTTAGGCTTTTGACTTAGAAAACTTCAGGGTTTCAGAAATCAGCATTTTCTTATCTTAGTGATTGGAAAGTTGGAACTGGTGAAAGGTATTTTATTACTACATACAGCTTCTTTCTGCTTTTACTGCTGTTGTACAAATTAAAAATTTCCTTCTTCATTTCTTGATGATTTCATAAGGCATGTCTGCAGAGTGCATGTGGTGGGGCTGGGAAAGAATACCAATCTCAAATTGTTTTATCACAGTTTAGCCTTGTGGTGTATTGTCAAAACATACATTGCTTTGTAAGTTGTGCTTTAAAAGTGTGGTGCATCTTCATCCAACACCATGGAAACAACTTGGAGCTGTTGTCTGACATACAGCCTCCAGCTACCTGTCTGCAGAATGGTAACAAAAGGCTAGTTATGAAAGTGGGGATCAAGAAATATACTCCATAGTTTTTGCTGCTTCTACCGGTAGTAAGACTTCTGCTTTATTCTGGTGTGGCTAAGATACACATCCTTAAGAGAGCTGAGATACAATAGAGTAGCTGTGAATTTATAGTGAATCAGTTAAGGCAGGGTTGCAGTTCAGTGGTTTGTTGCTCTCAGTAGCAGCACAGGTCTGAAGTGTTGCCATAACCATGGGATGCAATCTTCTGCCACGTGGTGACACCGGTATTTGTCATATTGCAGCATGTATACTGACTTGGAAAGTTATTCTGGCATTGAAGAACACAAAGGTATTCATGCTAGAGTTAGGTCAATTTGTGTTCTGGTAATGTGGTTTACCACTTCTGTCATGAGAAAATAGAGGAGAGTTGAAAAGGTGGGTGGGAAGAGAACTTAACAGAAGCACATTCTAATATCCACTGAATTTAAACTCCAAATTAGTTGGTAGCAGCTGACCTCAAAAATAGTTTAGCTCAAGATAAAGATGCTGGATAGGATAATAGCATTGTACACAGAATTATGGTGCACAGAAGACAGCTGATACATGTTATTACTGTTTGGTTTTATTATGAAATTAGAATTTTAAACCATTGTAAAAAGACTGTTTTTCTCCGAAACCACCATGCTTCTGGTTTGGGAAAATATAAGATGCATTTGACGCACATAGGCAGGTCTTCTGAAGGGTTGTATGTATTTAGCAGTGTTTTGGGAATGGACTTTTTTGTCTGCTTTGCCAAGGATAACATTTACCATTTTCACTTTTCTTTCTTAAAACTGTGTTAGTAAAATTTCTTGCAGTTTTCAGTGGGTGACTGGTGCATGAGATCTGAGCTGATTGCTGCTGATGAAGAAAGAGGAAAATCTGAGCCAGATTAAAAGTTTGAAAGCTGTTTTCTAACAGTTTTGAAATCACTTACCAATCTTAATTGTAGCCAAACTTTTAAGTATTGGGTCACTTTTCCTAGAATGATATATTCCTAGTTCATAAGTCTTCATTTTTGTTCATTTCTGGAAAGGTGGCATGCTTCTATTAGCTGGTTTATAATAGAGGCTTATTTCTTGGTGTTTCTTATGTTGCTAAGTGATATTGTTTACTTTATTGCCTTCATGATTTTTAAAAGATTTTCTTTCCAAGTGCTGTTGCTTGGATGGAAATCTTTGGATTTGACTTTGAGAGCCAACCATTGCGTGAGCTGTTTCTTCCTGGCATATTCCAGTAGTGTCACCTGGTATCTTGATATCAAAACATTGTTTTTATTAACTTGGAGTATTGCATAATGAATTGGCTGGCTGAGGATTGAGGTAGATGGGAGTTGCCTTAAACAGCGTGCTGCAGGGAATGATCAGACAGTACTGCAGTTCTTGGGTTTTACCCAAATCGGGAGAAGTTCTGGTGACAAAGTGAGTTGGGCACTGTGTGCACTACAGGTAGGCAAAAGCTTTTGGCCTTTTTATAACGTGTGGCTTACTCTTGTCATCTGTGTAAGATCTTTTTCTTGCATGTTTTTCTGTCAGTGTTCTAGTATGCTTCATCTGCACTGATAGCCTTGCAAAGGCATTGTAGTCCAAAGATAAGGAAGCTTGAAACTGATTTGGACTCCTGACCCTTGTGGGTGTTTTCCAACTCAGGAGGTTCTGTGATTTAAGCTATACCATTAAAAAGGAGCAAGCAGGCATTTAATCTAATTTTGTGTTTTGCCCTACCCCACCCCTTTTCTCATCCTTAACTTTTTGTTAAAGCAATTTTAAGTCAGATAATGATGTTATTTGCACATCTTTCTTTATGGTGTGTGACTAAGAAAAACAGTTTTCTTACACAATTTTACTGTCAACAGTTAGCAATGTCAGCTGTGTCAACAAACAATTTTAATTTGGGAATATGAATAGAATCAACTTAGTATTTTGTGTTGTATTTCAAAGGGAAGTTACTCATGCCAAGGGAAAACAAAGCTGTTTGTTCAACAGGGAAAAAGGCAAGTAAGTTGAGTTTTTGCACATGCATGGGCATTATCATTAGGGGCATGGGTACTTACATACGGCAGTGTTTTTCTTTGTTACTTCCCCATGCTTGCTATTGCTCTGTCCTTTGTAGCCTGAGCTATATTGTAACTAGTAAAGTTGTATCCTGGTTTTTTTCGCCTTTATGACCCTGTGAAATAGCTTGCTTTTGGCTAAAATAACTTGCTCTGAAATACAAGAAAGTTAAAACTTTAAATATGTGAACATTTTTAAAAAGCTATAATGTCTGAAGACAGCATTTTCTAGTACTTTTAAATGATTCTTTTAGGCAAGTCTTACTTCCTGCCTACCTTTTGGTTTGATTTTCAATGTGCTTGATCTCTGACCTTGAGAAATATGTATCACCTTGAAAACCTTGGAATTATTCTTTATCTCAGCAGCTTCCTTTCTTCTGTGTTTTATCAATTTCATGTTGAGGACAATTAACAGGTGTGTTTGAGATAACCATTTGGTGGTTCAGTGCATATTAAAAGTGAGAACAAGGCTACATTACACTTCCAGGACATTATGCTTTTTAATGACAAATTTTTAACAGAAAAAGAAAGGGAGTGATTACTTAAATCATTGAAATGTAAATAAAAGCAGAGATGAGGAGAAGAAAGATTATGAAGAAAGGGGAGATTAGGGATTAAGTAGAAGAGGAAATAAGACCACTAGGAAAAATGAACAAGAAAATGCAGTAAAGGCAGTAGAAGCAAACAATGAGATGAGATCTGTATCTAGCTGAGGGTTTTATTTGGCACCTGTTGTCACAGTATCTGAACTTATTTCATATATAATTAATAGTGATGGTGAAGTGAATTGTGTCTGGGTGTTTCTGACACTTCTTGCTTGAGTTAAGAGTGGTCTTTTCTTTTGAGGTAGTACTACAGAGTTGATGGATGACCTTGAGTGCAATATTGCCTAATGTTCTCTTTTTTTTCACAGAAAGATCCAGATTACCTGAAGCTCTGGTTGGACAGTTTTGTTTCTAGCTATGAACAGTTTCTGGATGTGGACTTTGAGAAGCTGCCAACTAGGTATGTAGGATTACAGACCTGTTCATCTTCTCTTGATAGCTGAAACAGACCTGGCCAAGAGCCAGTCTTGTTCAACGCAAATACTGCTTTTAAACAAAAGAAAGATTTTTAATTGTCGAGTGGCACTCCCATTCATCTGAAGGTCAAGTTGGGTTGGGAATGATGAAACTAGGCAAATACTGTATTTGCATTATATTGGGAGGTGGCATGAGTATGCCTTGTTCTTGTTTGTCCAAATACATTCCTTACTCCTGGTGCATTTTTTTTAATAAGCATTCATTAAACGTTGCATATGTAATAGTATTAGTACTAGTGCTTGTTATCTGCATCATCAGTGACTGAAGAGAGGCAAGATGTAGGTAAAGAGCTTTGTAATTTTATTTCGGGGTTTACTTTAAGATTAAGGATGAGATTAAATGCTTAATGAAAGATTTTTAAAAATAAAATATGCACCAATTATAGACTTTAAAGTGATTTCTTTGTGTCCGTGAAGACTTCAGTGAGAGTATTGGTGACTTCACTCATGTTGCTGAACAAAAGTTCTCACATGTAATTATCAGGTACTATTGAAGTATAATTTCAGAGTTTCATGTTTAAGATTTTAGATTTGTATACCGTGTTATCATGATTGTATTTTCATGTCTAACTTTGCAAATGAGGAGTAGGAACTTAAGCACTGGGTGTTTTCTCTTGCTTTTGAGATGCTTGGATGAACTAGCGGTTTTAAGCAAAACCCAAGGTTATAGGATTCAGAATTCATGAGAACTGGTGTCAGCATTATGGCTGATACCACCACTAGTGTTTGAAAACAAAGAATGGTGCTCCCTGCGTGATGGCTGCAGTCCAAGCCCTGCTGAAATCAATGGAAATTCTTTAATGGGCTTTGGATCAGATCCTGTTTGAAGTGTAAGTGGTACCTTCTACTGTTACAAGGAAATGAAGGATGCTGCAACTAGATCTTGGATAAAACCTGGGCTTCTCAGCTCTTTGTATTACACTTTCCCTCATCATGGCTATATGAACGCAGATTATGTTGTGCAATTACCAATAAGCAAGACTGTCAAGTTAATTGTGTACTCTTTGAGGAGATTTATGCAAATATGCATCCTCCTGTGTTTAGTTAAGAACAAAATATTTATCCTTTAACACAGGTTATCTTTATACTGTTTAATATTAAAATATGAACAAGAGAAGAAGAATGTCTTGGTACTTTGAGTTTCAGTGCTTTTCAGTTTATTTGTAGTTCGCGTTTAAGTTTTTTTAGTTTGTGTTTGTGGGGTTTGAGTTGGGTTTTTTCAGCAACATAACAAACATGGAGCTTAGTTGTTCTGAACAATAACAGCATCTTCATTGTGATAAATGATGACTTAGTGAGTGTAAAAATAATGTATTTTTCTGAGGTTAATGACAGGATTAGTGATTTAGTCTGGAAGAATAGAACTGTGTGGATTTAGGCTCATTTTTGTAACAGATGTACAGAAAAAGCATCAAAACAGCATAGGGGTGAGGGCAAATCATTGCTGTGCTTTTATGGCTGGATTAAAAAAAATACACTGAGAGAAGGTATTAAAATTGAATAAAGGCAGAAACTGCAATTCTTTGTTACATTTGGGATATAATCAGGAATGTGAAAAGTGGCATCTCTCTGGGGCTTGCCAGTTTGTATTTCAGGCATTTCCACTGTGAAACTGATAATACCGGGCCCATTAAAAAGAAAAGTAGGTCGCCGTGGAACCACCAAATGCTGATTTCCAGTGACTCTTGGGGCCATCGGGCTCTCTGGGCTCAGTTTTTTTATTCTGGATTGCTTATTAGACAAGTAATTCTATATTTTGGTCTTGAAAAAAGTTTGTTGCCAGCCAAAATGAGAAATTGACTGAACTGATACTTTTTTCTTTTTTTTCACCTTCTATAAATCTTGGTAGGTTTTACAGCCATATGCCTGAAAGACCTTGTGTACTGAAGGGCTAACGCCAAGAAATAATGAGAAACTGTGGAGAGAAGAAAACTTTACAGATTGCTGGACAAAACTAGCCTTTTTTTAAGACTGGCATTAAGTTTTGTGTAAATTTAAAACATGTGGTGTTTCTTAGCATATAAAAAAATACCACTTAAGAACTATAAATATTCTGTTAGAGGTTTATTTTGGGATCTCTTTTTTCCTGAAATGATGACACTGAATTGGCACTGTCACTTGATGATTTAACTCGTAAGAGTATTTCTTCTATAAATTAGAATATATAATTTCCTAAAATCTGCTTTGGAAATCTGAAAGATGCTATGCAGTGCAGAATTAGGAAACCTCTAAATATAGTGGATGAATGTATCCAGTGGTATGATTTGACTGTATAAGTAGAGCTGACACAATTAGGCAGCTTATAGGCTTATACAGCTATAGTTCTACTTCTCTCTTTGTGCATCTATTCTATATTTTTAAAAGAAGTTGCTCATTGATGGCGTTGTTAATAATTCTACTGAGAAGGTGAATATAGCTACGCTGCCAGCTTTGAGTATTGAGCACTAAGACCAGCGAACCTGTCTGTTCTGTCCCTAAAAACACATACTCATGTCAGAAGTATTTACCGTGTAAAGGATAAAACCTTTACCAGCTGGTGAGAGGATTTTTCCTCCTCATTGAAGGAGAGGAATTGTCATTTGGTTTAGTACTTCTAGAAATAACAAAGGTCCCCAGACTGTTGTCATGCTCTTTTTCTGCTTTTGGTTTACATGATTTTGAGCAAAGGAGCTTAAAGGAAGCTCACGCAAAGTATTGGAGAAACCATATCTAGTTAACTTACTGACTTCAAATCCACATAAAAATGATGCAGGAATCATGATAGGAATGCTGATTACATGCTTTTGTGGTTGTTGAAAAGTAAAGCCTGGTTTTCTACACCACTTTGTTCCCAAGTGCTTAGCACTGGTGGAGCAGTGGTCCCACTGTGTGAGTTGGAGCTTTAATGGGTACATGCAATTCAGAGGTAATTTAGCATCCTTTCTGACACCTGAGATAGCAGTTTGTATTGCTGCATAACCCTGTTAATGTAATGAAGGAAATTATAAATAGAATTTTACACATTGGTGTTCTTTTTTTCTCTTATTTTTGAGATAGGGTATCAAAGTCAAATGAGAATGTCAGTTAAGGTATGATTTTTGACATTTATTTTTTTCCTTCTTTTTGGGATACTTAATCTAAACAGGTAGTCTTATTGGGAAGAAATGGTACTATATGTCAACAAATTTAACTTTTAGGTTTTCCTGATAGTATAGTAGTAATTTGCTCTGGGGTGAAAAAGAAGTTTGATTATTTATAAATATTTATGTTTATTTTAGATACTCTGTAGTATATTCAGTTTGAGTAATCCCAGTCAGGGTTTCTCATGCTGATCTCCATGAGGCACTAAATTCTCATGGGCTGTGCAATAGCACAGACAGGCAGCTACTGCAGAGAAAACATTCCTTGGGATGTGAGGCATGAAGGCTATGCTCTTTGCTATCTTGTAAAGCATTTTATGATCTTGCTGAAAAAGACTTGTTGGCCATTTTAGGGAAATAACTTCTGGACATACAATTTCAGCTGTCAAAAATTATGGCTTTCCTAGTACTGAGAGAGCATTATCAGAATCTGAAGTACAAAACCGGAGTTACCAGATTATGAGGAACCATGGGTGTAATTCCATCTTGAGGGGTGAAGTTGCCATCACGGACATTGAAATTTTTTGGCCATTGTGTTATCAAAAATCATTTGTTCTGTTTTGTAGTGTCTCTATCAGTTTAGAGCCTATAGGCCCTGTAAAATTTGTGCTACAACTTTCTGAATCCCGGGATCTGAAAAGCAAATTTCACAATTCGTTTTATTTGTGGGTTTTTTTCTGTTCTTTATGTTTGGGTTCTCGCTAGTGTATTTCTAAATATGTTTTAGTTCAGCAAAAAGCAATGGGCAAGATCTTTTTGTATGGCTTTTTGAAATTTATATAAGAAAGACATGAGGTTCTCTGTGGATGAATAGCAACTGGGTTTCCATAGCTATGTAATAACTGATCTCTAATTTATTGGGACATTTTTAATCTTCAGTAGAAAGTTGAATATGTTTCCCCCAAAATGTTTTGCTTTGGTGTTTCATTCCATTGTGGCTATCCCTTTCCTTACTTAGGGATGTACCAGGCTACCTGTTTACCTGCTGAAGATCATGCAATTTCTTTGTGGCAGTTAAGGCAGCTCATTGCATGGAGAAGCATTTAGGAATCCACTTAATGAATTTCAACACTTTTTTAAGTGCAGTTCATTGCTGGGGAAACAAAAGCTGAAGCTGCTGTATTGTCACCAGACATTTTCTTGTGGTTTGTTAGAAAGTGTTTGTGAACTGTCAGTTTGGTGGCCTTTCCCATGGAACTTTAGTGGAACACTGCATGAGTACATGGAAATTGATTCGTAGCCTATCATTTGTATAATTAACAATTCTGTGTCTGTTTTTCTCACTAGAGTGGATGACATTCCACCGGGAATATCGCTGCTTCCTGATAACATTCTTCAGGTCCTCAGGCTCCAGCTGCTACAGTGTGTCCAGAAAATGTCAGATGGCCTAGAAGAGCAGCAGCAGGCTCTGTCACTTCTACTGGTGAAATTCTTTATCATCCTTTGCAGGTATTTGTTCTGATTTTTACCTCAACAAGGCTATTTTTTTGTGTAAGAAATCTTGACACAGCCTATAAATATAGATTCTTATGACACATACAATGTGATTCGATGCTTTCCAGCAGAAACAGAGAAATTCCATTTCTCACTTTCTTCACAATAAAGGAAGAAGAAATAAGAGAGAAGAGAGCAACGCAATCATCTTAGCAATATTACTTGCTATGAGAAATGGAATAGAAGAGGATTAGATACTAAATTCTCTGTAATTACAGAAGATAAATCTATGGGATTTCAAGAGATGATGTACTGGTATAAAAATACTTTTGAAAGAAACTGTACACTCTTAACAAGTGTTAAATATGAAATAACTTGAGAGAATTGTACAGGAAGAACTGTTTCACATTCCAAATATGCTTATCATTCCATAAACAGCTTATGTTACACTATTAATGCAGCTGATTTCCTTCTGAAACTTCTGCATTAGAGCAGATGAATAAACTGACTTTTGGGATCTATTCCTCACTGTTTCTTCAGTCTTCTATTGTAAAGTGCATTAAGAGAGAAAGGGGTAAAATGTAATAGGGAACCTCCTTTTCTGAGGAGTATTTGAAGCAGCATTTTTGAGTCCTGTGACTCTCCTCACTTCTGAAACAGTCCAAAGAGCTCTATGGTAGTGTTGAAGTATCCTGGAATATTAAATATAAGCTGAGTACATGGTGGTAATTGTTTCTGAATTACAAACTCTTGTCAGCCTTACTTGCTGAAAAATTCTCCTTACGTCATCACTTTGGTATCTGATCTTTGTGACTTGTCCTTAAGACCGAGAAATTCCTTGTCGTTGTTGCTTTATTTATGTTCTAAAATTTATTAGCTGTTTGTTTTCCTCAGGAGAATTTAAAGTGAATAAATGTTTCTAGGTATATGTTTGCTAAAGTTTTAGAAAGTGTATGCACTAGTAATGTGGAAGAAGTGGGAGTTATTGTCTTTGTTATCACATGCCATTTCTGAGCTTTCTATTTAGAGTGTCCTGGGAATCTGCTTAACCTCTGAAACCCCAAATTCCAGATAGAATTGACCTACAGCAGAGTGACTTGAGCCTTTCTTCCTGTTAGATGAAAACTTGTGAGCTCTGTTACTGGGACAGAAATAAACACTTTAAGTACACGCAGTCTTTTGGAGAGCATTTTTTAAATGCTGGTATACTTTTGTATGATTATGGACAGTATGCTAAACCAAATATTGTTTGAACTAGTTTCAAATTGTACACTGTGTACAATTCTGTGGTTTTTATGTTGTCTTTATAGGAATTTGGCTAATGTGGAGGAGATTGGGATGTGTTCATACATTAACCATGTTATCACCATGACTACGTTATACATTCAACAGGTACGTGGTTAACAATTCTCATCTGTTATTTTTGCCATCTGATACTTCCTGTCCATGCTTATGTGATCTCCTTTTTCAAGAGCAGTGTTGCGTGGAGAACAAATTGTGAGCTCAGAACTGTTCTGGAGGAGACTGAGATTAATTTTCAAAGTCTAGAAATTTTCTGACCACAACTTTTTTTTTTTCTTCAGTTAAAAAGCAAAACAAAAGAAAAAGAAGTGGCAGATCAGACCCCCATGGAAGAATTTGTGAGACATGCATTGGCTTTTTGTGAAAGTCTCTATGATCCGTATCGAAACTGGAGGCAGCGAATTGCAGGGTATGTGTGGACTAGAACAGGATTGTAAATCCTGTGCTTTATGATTACTTTAATCATGAAGCAAGAGAATCACACCACAAAAAGGTGTTAGGCTTTCTGAAATTGATTATGATTTAAATAAGTTTTTAAAATTATAGATATTCACTGGCAGTCTAGAAGTTAAAAGAAAATTAAATTTGAGGCTATACTAAGAGATGTGTGTTTGTAACTGACCACCGCAAAGGTCCTTTCATTGCTTGCTCCTTTTAAAATCTGGCCCATTTCTCTAAACTGGTGGAACAAGGAAGCCAAGAGGAATGTGGTATGCAGGTGGAATTAGGGCATGAGAAGTTATTGAAGATCACAGTATAGATATGTTGCACCTTTGAAGATAAGTTTATAAATGTATCAGTAGAATTATATCCCATTAATTTCATGGTGTTTCCTCTAACCCAGTGAACCCATAATAATGTTTTGTGCCCATTTCAAATTGCATGGTTAAGAAATTTTCCAGTCTAGCTGGTGGCTTAGTTACAATAAGCATAGAATGAAGAAGAGATTGTTGGTTTTTTTATTTTAAAAATCAATAAATAATTTTGTAAAATGTTAAGGTATTTCTATTTGCAGAACAGTGGATACAGGATTATCTGTGATTCATGTTTTCAGGATGAAATACTATTTCACTATTCTTTTTCATCCTGTAGGCAAAAGATAACTCCTGGCTTTTGGCAGTGTTTTCTACTATAAGTCATATTATAAGTCATAAACCAAAGTATCATATCTTATTTCTTTGGTGTATGTTTTTTAATGTAATTGCAGACATTTCCTTAGTACAGTTGAAAGGAGCAGACAGAAGTATAAACCAGCTTCTCTCACTGTGGAGTTTGTCCCTTTCTTTTACCGTAAGTATTGCTAACAGCCTGTTTAAAAATAGTCATCTAGAGAGGAGTGAACTTAGCAATTCTAAGTACCTTTATCCTAAGAATGCCTGATAATGTAAAAGGCCCTCACTTGTTTTCTGAGGCTGAATGAAGCGGGTTACTTTGGTTGCTTGTTTTTCGCCCTGAGCATCACTTTCTTGCCATTCCCTCTCATATCTGAAAACCTTTTTCTTTGTTTCCAGACTTTATTTTGGTCCTAACATGGTTTAATAGGGTTGGTTCTTTGAATTGCCAACTTTTCCATTTATTAGTGAAAATAGAGTGATTGCATACAAGATCCCTGTAGCAACTGTGCTAAAAGCTCTCATGGAAAAATAATCTTAGGAAAGTGTTCTTGCATTTTTTGCCTCTTTAATATGATTTAACAGCTAGAAAGAATGAAACTCTGTGCCATTCAACTAACAAATGCTCCTTGGACTGAAGTTTGGGGAAACTCCTCTGTTTTCTCTCTGGTTAAGTAATTAAATATAATGATGACTACTTTGGAATTCATATGTTCTTACAATTACAGGTTTTGTGGAAAAGAAGGACTTGCTTGTCCATATTCTGTACTTAAATCTCAGGAAGGTGGGATGCCCAGATAGTTTGCTGATTTAGCATACCAAAGTGTTAGTGCCAACAGAATTGAATCACGAGGAATAAGGTGGAGAGATGGGAGTGAAGGAGTGAAATCAGCCCTTTTTGCAGCTATTAATTTTTAATTGAAAATAAAAAATGTTCTATTCAGAGAGTGATAGCGTTTATGAATTTGATTTTTCTAGGTTTGAGTCACAGGTCCAGTTCCCTAGGATTCCATCACTGTTTACACAAGTTAGGATAGTTGCCAAAAAGCCAGTAGAATGCCATTATCCTTGTGCCAGAGCACTGGAAGTGCACACTAAAGGCTGCTACTGAGGAATGTCATCTGCAGGTTGTCCCTCTCCAGTCAGTGCAGTGCACTGTGATTTCTCCTAAATATCTTAAATATTTTATGATGTGACCGAGCTAAAACTGTGCTAATTAGCAGGCAATTGATCATCTGCTTGTTGGCCAACTGACAGCAAAGACAGAATTTGCTGAGCATGTGCTTTAGACATTTTGCCATGACAGAACTAATTTGAGGGTTTTTAGGCTACCCTACCTAATGATTTGTTCAGAACCTGCCAGGTACAGCTCTTTTATATTTGTCTGAGGTTCTCCAAAAGATTCAGAGGCTATCAGTGAAGGGAGTGGAGGTACTAGGACACTAACAGTGTGATCAGGTACACTTTGTTTAGTTGTAAGAACAGATGAAAAAAATAGCTCTGCAATTTTCTTTTAAAACAGGCATATATTTTCAGTATATATACAGAAATCTTATTTGTTAATAGCTTGTACTTGTCTTAAAGGTTATATTTTTATTTTAATGAATATAAAACCCTTGCATTTTCAGTTTCTAATATTTGTTTAAAATCTGTTTTTACAAACCCCAAGTAATTATCAGTTTTATCTTGTAAAGATATTAGAAGTTTTACAATGGTTAATTTAAAAAAATAATCTATTGTAGTTTGTTGCAGCTACTTTGAGTTTAGTGGTATTTAGTGGTATACTTTAACAACAATAAATAATTAATCCAGGTTATATGTATTGCTAAGAAGAGTTCCTGAGGCTGTTTGTAACTAATTTGTATCAGATATGGCATGAGAAGAGATGCAGGATAACTTTCTTTAAAGAGATTACTGCTAGAAAGGTTACAGACCTGCACAGGATTTGCTGGGAAGTTTGGCTTACGGGGAGTAAGCTCAGGGACTGGTTTTTTGAGCTACCTGCACTGTACATGGCATCAGACTTTCCACGCCAAAATTGCTTTAACCTTTGTCATGTTTGATAACTTACTGTGTTAGCACATCTTTCTATTTCTCATTAGTATGGACAAAATTACATTATGAATCAAGATCAACAGTTGTGTGTCTAAAGTTCTGTCGGTCTGCATGGAAAGTTTGATGCAAGCTGAAGGTCTGACCCTGTGAATTCCTAATAAATGTAGTCATGGTGTGTTACTTTGATAATGCTGGAATTGATGTATTTGTGCCTGACTTCTGTCAAAGAGGGTGGAGATTATATAGTTGATTTTTTTTTTTTTAGTTTATGACAGAGAATATAGGAGGATTTTTTAATTATGCCATTTGTTGGTGGGTTTTTTTGAGAGGACACTTTTGGGATAATTTATGACCAGAATAAGAAATTATTTTCCATTTTAATTACTCCAATCAGAATGCTTTCAAGAAAGTGAACATCTCAAGGAAAGCCTAAAATGTTGCTTGCTGCATCTCTTTGGAGCTATTGTGGCTGGTGGTCAGGTAAGGATGTTCTAAACTCTTTTCAGCTGCTGAAGCCTCCAGATGTCCTTGTTTAAGGCTTTTAAATACCCCGTAACCCATAAATGAGAAGAATTTGTTATTGACTGTGAATTGTTTCTATCTTATAAATGTTACATTCATTCTGTGCTATAATAGCAAAATGCTAAACGCTGGGTCCTACTTTCTAATTACAGTAGAAACTTGCTTTTTACAATAACTATATTTTCATGTGAACTTACTGTAATATTTTGAAGTAGATAACTAGGTTAGGAATTTCCCTCTGCAAAGATGAAAGTTTTGTATCAACATGTGAAATTGATCTAGCTTACTTCCAATGTTGAAAGTGAACTGTTTTGGTGAGAGGCATGGGGCCTTTATGACTTGGAAGCTGTTTAAAATCTTTGAAAGAAAATGGAAAAAATGGGGTATTCATCATCCTGAAAGCCAAGCTCCGCTTTCTCAGCTGGCTTTTGTAATATCCTACTTCATCTGGTCACAAGCAGATATTGCTTCTGATGATCCTGAAGAAAGAGTGTATTTAAATGTTTTAAAAGTTTGCAGGGAGCTGCAAAGCCAGGCACTACTCCATCAGTGAAGGCAAGCTGAGACTGAGCAGTAAGGCCAGGCAGGCAGAGGCAGCTGACCTAACTGGCCAGAGGTGCAGTCTCACTGTACCTGAACAAGGTCTGGTCAGCACATCACAGGAAGCATTTGGTCTAGTGGTGGTAAGTAGAGTCACACTAGAGGCCAGTAGTTGCAGCCCCATCCATAGTCAGGAGGCAGATTGAGGGTCAAGCTGAGCAGTCAAATCTGTGGGTCAGGTTCAACAGGCATGGCCGTGGCTGCAGCATAGCTCAGGCAGGGGAAAGGCTGAGAGCAGAGCTTGAATAGAGAGCTCCTTAGAGACAGCAAGAGGTCTCTGACAAAGCTTCTCAAAGCTCCCTACAAGCCTGGGCTCCTGTCCTAGATTTAAGATGGCCCTAAGCCTATGCAGTGAGTCCTCCAGGAAGAAAGGTGAAGAAAGTGCCCTCAGGGCCCAAGTGTTGGCTAATTATTATTCTCATATCATAAATTCTAAAGTGTCATAAATCTCATGATCTAAAATGAAAATTCGTGTGAAGGTTTGCCTAGAATTAGCAGGTTTTTTAGACTGTCTTATAAGAAATTTGTAACATGTATTTAAATCCTACTTGCTTTTCCATATAAACATTCTCTTTAAGAAAGCCTATTTAAGTGAACAAGATGGGATGCATTTCATCTGTAGCCATCAACATAATCCAAGTAGAAAGTTTCATATTTATTTAACAACTACAGGGCATTAAGAGACATAATAATGAATGTTGCATGATTTAGATAACTCAAGTAGGCACTGCTGATTTGAAGAGTTTGTTATGGGTTTTTTTTAAATTTTTATTATTATTTTTCCCTTAATAATTTTTTCCCTGATGGGTTTCAGAGGAATGCTCTTCAAGCAGTATCTCCTGCCACCATGGAGGTCTTGATGCGTGTTTTAGCAGACTGTGACAGCTGGGATGACAGAAACCCTGAGGAAGTGAGCAGGAAGGCAGAGCTGACTCTGAAGTGCCTGACAGAAGTTGTCCATATCCTTCTAACCAGCAGTTCTGACCAGCGTCAAGTGGAGACAAGTACAATATTGGAGAACTATTTCAAGTTGCTTAATTCAGACCATTCAGCTTTACCTAATGCAAGGCGATGCAGGCAGTGGGAGAGCAGATTTATAGCACTACAGATCCAAATGCTGAGTGAGTACCCAATTGTCCAGTTCCTTTAAATATTTCTTGACAATGACTTTGAAGCAAATAAAGATTGAACCGTGATAGTAATAGAACTGAATGTTCTACTAAAAAAATGTTCACTTGGTTAAGCAATTGAAAAATTTCTAACATTTCTTCTTTGATCTTACTTGAAATATATTCTAGTTTAATCATTTACTACCAAAAAACAAAATGAAAAACATGAACCAACCAACCAACAAAAAAAACCACACGCCAAAGAGTCCCCCAGCAGAAATGATATACTGCTACCATTTAACCAGAGCATAAAGGTTCATAGTCTGCCAGTCTCCATGATAAAAAGGAAAACATTACTAGGCAACAACTGACACTCATCAGCACCCCAGTAATTGCAGAATGAGACTGCTTTGTAATAAAATACCCATGTGGTTGCTGTTTTGTGATAGTTCACTTTTCAAATGGCATTGTTCTAAACATTGACCAAAAGTAATAGTCTGAAATGGCGGGATTTAAGTTTTTGGATAAGAATTCAAGGGATTGTTTTTTCCACTTTGGTGTTCAGAATGGGAAATAAAGGTATTGCTTTTCCCATACTTCCATGAAAACTGAGGAGTAGTAGTGAGGCCATGGGGAATGCTACAGTATAAGGCTACTGTGGAATGCAGAGTAATTGCTTATTGGGGAAGCAAGACTTCGTGTGCTTTAAAAAAGTAATGCTGCTTATGTACTCAAAATTGGCAATGACTTCAAACAGAGCCCCAAAGCAATCAAAGATAGTCATTAGCTGAATGCTTCTCCAGTAGATTTTGTGATAATTTTTACAGCATCAAAATGTTTAGCTCTAGGCCTAGTGATCTGTGCTTGAAACACATGTCATTCTTGATCAAAAATTGCAGAACATATAGCCTGGTGTATAATTTTTTCACCATGTTTATTATGTAACGTGCAGAAAAAAGCTTGACGGATTTGACAAGTGTTTTGTCTTTGATGCCAGTTTTGTTTTAACCTTATAGATACCATCACAGCCATGTTAGACTGCACAGATAGGCCTGTTCTGCAGGCAATTTTCCTGAACAGTAACTGCTTTGAGCATCTCATTCGACTGTTGCAGAACTGCAAGGTAAGTTTTCCCTTATGTTTAACAAAACCTGTCATGTAATATTGGAAGTATTTTAATTATCTTCTCATCTTCCTTCTGAATTAGAAGCAATTTTAAAATGTCTGCACACTGAACTTAAAACTTTGGATCGGTTAGAGCTGCTAATGCCATGGAAGATCTCAAAGATGCAAGCTGATCTAAAATCTACTTTTTTTTTACTAATGAAGCAGAGATGCCTCTTGTCTGTCTGCTGATTAAAGCAATGAATGCTTATTTTGAGTCCTGAGCAAAATACCTTTACAGACCCCTTTCATCCCTAAAATCTGTTACAATAGTTACTGGAATCAATCCCTGCTGCCTTTCTGTTTTATGTTGTGGTTTGGGTTTTTTTCATTTGTTTGTTTCTTTTATATTCTGTCACTGGATTGCTAGGAAGTCACAACTGCTGCCAGATGGAGGTCTGAACTCTAGTTTCAGAGGCATATTTTTCCATTTAAAAAAAAAATCTTGCTGATGTGCCATTGTAAGTGTTTCAAAATATTTGAGTCCTGTGTGTAGCTGACATAAAACATGAGCTCAAGCTGTTAAAAATATTCTTTGATTGTTCTTTTTTACATGGGATGTAGTGTTTTTGTCTCAAACCCAGATGGTCATAATTGGCAAACTAATGTCTTCCACCGATTGCTTTGTAGATTTCATTTTTTCCTATGTAAAAACGCAGATATGATGTAACTCTCTGGAATGTTTTGTTTCTCTTTTTGTGATATGTTGGTGACATAGCTGTTTTGAGCTCTTCTGTTTGTTAGAATTGCATTGTTTTATGCAAGTTTTTTCTTAATCCATTTATATTTTGGATTAGAACATATTTCAGTGCAGTGATAAAATCACTGTGTTTGGATTATTCCTTAATTGCAATTATATTCAGTGGCAGTGTTTTGAATAGTGTTTGTAGTTTTATTATCTCCTGCTGAAAATACATTGTTTGACCTTTCCATTCTCCTCCTCTGTTTGGGAATCTGCCTGTTTCTGTACTAACCTTGTGCTGTGTAAGAAACCTCAAGGAACTGCTTTTTTAGTTTCTTCTAAAATCATCAACAGTGCATTGTTTATCCATTCATGGAAAGGATACCTGTGTTCCTGCTCTCATAAACACATGGTGGAATTTAGAAAGCAGAAACATGTACTCTATTTTTGCAGCTTGCAGTTTTTATTGTGCCTGTAGGTGTGTCAGAAGATATGCTCTTTTAGGGCTTTTTTCCTGTGATAGTCTCACGTATCACTGTGAGGGATTTGGTATCAGTGCACCAGTTTGTTACATAGTGCTCTTTTTTTAACCTTTCACAGTCAAAATACCCCCAAGGATGAGAAGTGGGGAGAGGATTGAGGTAGGGCAGGTATTACAGTATATTTGTATTTTAATTATTTTTCAAAGCCAAATAGCAGAGATTAATTTACCTGTGGAATTAGGATTTCTCCTTATTAGCTAGGGGTGGAGACCCTATTTCTAGATATTTTTTCTTTGTTTGTCAAAATTGCTTCTGGGTTCCTAAGCTAGCTATGTATGAAAAGCACATTCTGCGTCTCCATATATAGTGTGAGAGTCCACACACATCTGAAACTTAGGAAGTTATTGAATCTTCAGCAGATTTCAAGTGCAAGAAAACTTTATGGAAAGGAGGGGTAAAGAAAATCCACACCACTCTTTCTGCTATAGATATCCCAAAGAACTTAAAGGCCGTAGTTCTAGTCTTGCTTCCTTGTCATTTGCAGTATAACAATCTTCTGAAATTTAATTCTATTTTTTTTTGTATTTGCTGGTTTTAAGGCTTATGGGCAAACTATCTTCCCTTAACTATGCTCTGGAGTTAGAGATACGCACAAACTTTTAAAACTGCTTGGTTAAGTTTTGATGATCTGAATGTTGCTTTTTGCCTGTGATATCTATGAAGAGGCACTGTAATTTAAAATTATCAAGAGGTGCTTATTCTGTACAGAGGGTCATTTAACAAGCTGGTTTGTCAGTGCTGAATCTCTTCTCACTTGTTAAGCTCTCTCAGAGGTCAGTCTTACAGCAGAGCACATTGACCTCAAACATTAGTCCTGGCTTAAAAAAAGTTAATTTTGAACAGCTTTTAAATGGAAGAAGTAAAACCATATGGACATTGCAATAAAGGTCTATTTTTCCTTTTCACAACATATATTATGAGAAATGAAGTAGCTCATAGGAAAAATTTGATGGATATTTTTAATGTCAGCATTTGCTTCTGTTTAATGTTCTTACTTGTTAGAGTCCTCTGAGGCATATTATTTTAGTTATTCTGCATTGTCAAGTGCTCTTGACTGTGATGTCCCTTTCCAAATGCCTTGTGTTTCTAACTGTGTGAAACTGTTTCGCACCTATGTAAGTCAAAGCAATATCTTGACTGTTGTCCTTTGTTTTGCCCTAATTTATGGCAGTTGATTTCTCAGGTTGTTACTCTTCAGAGAGACTACCTAGCAGATAATGGCACAAAACGTGTGCAGGGAGGGGAGGGAAAAGACAAATGCTTAGTTTTTACCTACTAAAGGAAAGTGTTACTTCCCCCTTTTTTTTTTTTTTTCTTTATGGACTTTTAAAACATTTGGTCAGGGATTTTTTTGAATACCTCAATAGAGTCTTGAAACAGGAGGTAAATTTTAATACTGATTAGGTTACAGCTAAACTTTGCACACAAGTTGACTGCAATCTGGTATGAATTTTGAGTGGACTTTAAATTGACAAATTCAGGAACTGACTAGGAATCTAGGTACTAAAACCAGAGCAGTTCCTTACTTGAAGATGTAGTATAGGTGTATGTTTAATTTAAAGCTATTTACAAGCTGTCTGATGCTTAGGGTGATGTTAGATGTCTTGTCCTTCTTCCTGACCTGAGGACTCTGCCCCAGAAATTCTGCTGCTGTGCTGTTTTAAGATTAAAATATTCTGTCTAGGTATCTTCAGCCTTCACTTACAGTGAAACATAAGTTGAAAATGGTGATATATCTGCATCCATTTCTTTGCTAATGCCCCACTCTTTTCTTTATTTCTTAGAAGTAAATTTTTGAGTACCTCCTATCACGTTGCATATTGTAAAAGAAATTACAGATGCTAAGCCAGAGACCAGTTTAAATTCCATATAGATATCATTCCTTGTCCCAGCAATTCTATATTTTCATTTATTTTTGGGGAGTAAAAAAGTGATTACTCTTCAGCAAAAATAGAGTGTAATCTTCAGTATTGTAAGAATTAACAGAAGATTAATATTAATGGAGGGTTTTCTCTCACCAGTGTGAGAAGGTTGTTTCGTTTTTTTTTTTCTCTTTTTGGTATGTGAAATACAAATCCAAGGCGGCCTCCACAGGTTTGGCTGCAGGTAACTGTTTAATGCAATTATTTCCATTATTCTTGTCTCTGTCTCTAACAGCTGTTTTTAAATGCTAACAATAAAGTGGCAGACAAGAGTGAGAAAGACCTTACCAACAAATTACTGACAGAAATGAATGAGAATCAGGTACCTACCTAAATTATATTTTGCTTCAATTGAAGTCAAGACACAATCACAGGAAAATTGATTCCTGTGCTTCACCTTAACCATCCTCTTTAAGCCTTCTGCAGCAAGATGAACTTTTGTTGCTGCACACATCAGTATTTCCTTTCTCTGGAAAATTATTTTTCTGAATAACAGATTGAATTAAACCCAAGTTTTCTATACATCTGCTTCAAACTGCAGATATTTGCAGTAGACTGAGCCTCAGTTATGCTTCTTTTAAGGAAAAGGTGAAGTACAAAAATGGAATCCAAATAAATTCTCTCAACCTAGTGGTGATTTCCCTCCCCTCGTTTTCTTCTTTTTTTGCTTCTCTGTCTCAGCACTGTGGTGTTTTGGATTCTGGGGCTTTGTTTGTGAATCTCAATGGTTGTGTTTCGTGTTCTAATTCTTTGCTTGTCATCAAGAAAAGATGTTCACAAAACAATGGACAGGCTGAATCAGGGAGGTAGGAATAGCCTGTTGCTTTACTTTTCCCAAATACTATGGAAAGGTTCAAATGCAAATTGTTGTATTAATTTTATAGTAGAATTATTTGTTCTGATTAAAAAGCATAAAGAAATGCTAAATACAAGGGGTGGTAATCTACAAGTTGTGATTTTTAACTAATAGCTTTGGCTTTTTTGAACACAGCACAATACTCTAACCGCATCTAAATGTTTCTTGACATCTAACATGGTCTTCTAATTCTTGACGTTTCATTTTCAAAATATGTCTGAGATGCTTGTAATGTTTCACAGATGATGAAACAGTATGTTTGTTTGCACAGTGTTGCTAATTAGGTTTACTGATGGATGCAAAATAGTGCTCCAATGTTTTTGTTTTTTAAAAGCACCATAGAAATATCAATATAAACAAGAATTATGGAACAAACCCTCAAAAGGTTACTTAAGTTGGAGAGAGACATGTTGATCAATGCAATGAGACTAAGGGTGAGGCAGCCACCTAACTGTGCTTGTGTGCCTTATCTCTTCTAATCTCTGTGTGTGTGCTGCATTGGTGTGTAGGGCCTTGGGTGGAAAAGAAGGCACTTGATGTGAACTGCGGGTGCCTGGCTGTCCAGCAGCGCACGCACACATACTGCAAGAGATTGCCCAGTTGTTTTCCTCCCTCCCTCTTGAGGTTGTCCATTAGACGCATGAGGAAAACTTGTTTGTCCATCAGAATATCTGAAGTGCAGTGTGTGTTGCAAATGCTTCTCTCCTCTTGAAGTCTGTGACTAGTTGTCTACTGTGATGTAATTCCTTGTAGGCTGTGGGGTTATGAAATCTTGACTGGTGGGGAGATGATTTTTGAAGCATGTTGCCAAACTCTTGGTTTCCCTCCTGGTGGGAGGGGACAGTACAGATTTTGGAGCTGAACTGTCTTTGGACATTTGTTTATGACTTCTATACCTGCTACTTTCAGGTGTTTCAGGGTCACCTGGACTCCTTGGCAGTATCAACCATTCAAGCCCTCACAGCAGTAATGCACAAGTCTCCAGCTGCAAAGGTAACAGTATATGTGCAGAGGTCTGTTTGCAGTAGACTTCTTGATCTTTTTTCCAATTAGTGTTTTTATCATAATGTCTTGATGAATCTTGCTAATGGAGGTGAGCAGATTGTGGTCACACATTCATGGCAGATAGCTGATTAGTATTCCTTATCCCTTTGTCTGATGGCTGGACACTATCAAAACTGGAAGATCTGAGTATAATAGCAGTTGGAACCTTTGTAAAGGAAGCACATTGGAACTTGTCCCATGACTATATAGGGGTAGACTTAGTGAGTATTTGGAGGAATTTTCAGGCAGCATTTTGTTTTGTAGTTTTGTCATGGCTTTAAACTAATGCGGGACAGTATTGCTGTCCAAATGGTGGTCTTGCCATTCCCCTGCCCTTCTTTGGTAGTTATTCTTGTGGTTTGAGTAATGGATAGGTTGTGGTTCGTTTGTGATTCTGACTGGAAGCTAAGCCTATGGAAAAAGAGCTTATTTATTCCTGAATTGCTGAGTTCATTAGATCCTACCCTTGGTTGAACGAGTCCCTGGTCTTGGCACAGGGAAGGGGATGTGGCTGCAGGGTAGAGACTGAAGGAAGAGTGGGAGTCATCTGATTTCCTTGCTGCTTGTAATACAGCCTGAGGGAGAAACAACAGGGTCAGTTATGCTCTTCCACAGCATTACTCAGGGTGCTTATTTCTCCACTGACTCTGGAAAGCGTGGCAGGAGTTATATATTGGAGGTGGGGACTGGCTGAAATTCACAACGGATCAGTAGAGTTTTCAGTTGTACTTCTGCTGCAATGCACCTATTTTTATTTTCTATTTCCATAGTTGCCTAAGCAATCACTTCACTTCTGATGACAAATTTATTCTTGAAAAAAAAAGATAATTCCTGTGCAGAATACAGCCAGGAGAGAATATCTGTTCCTTGTGATATGTTGGCTGTTTATTAATTAAACCATAAGTGAATGCTACAGCTTGAATTTTACTGGTTGATTATTTTTTTTCTTCATGTAAAATCCATTAGTTTTCAGAAGAACTTCCTTGGAATACTTTTCTAATTTTTTTAAGTGTTTGGGGTGGGTGGTTTTTAATCAACTGGTCTAAGAAAGTCTTTGAAAGGTTAATATTTAAATACTTCTCGATGTAAACACTTCATTTGATGCTGTAGTTTGCACTAAAAATGAAACTATTAGTTCTTTTTGATAGTACTAATATTTGGGTTATACTGAAGCAATTATATTCTTGTACAGGTGATTATTAAAATATTACTTTGAACATTTATTTGTTTATCTGTGTGCTGCAGTGAGGTCCTTCTCATCTGCAGCATTCTAGAGACAATACAATGAACATGTTATCAAAAAGAGATTTCTAAACTGCAAAACCTTTTTATTGAATTCTGATTATTATGTGTCTAATATTTTGTTAAATTAGAATCTGCTGCAGTAGACGAGCAATTTTTGTCCATTTTATTTGTTAGTGAGACTGGGATTTTTATCCTCAGGAGGTCTTCAAGGAGAGGATTGGTTATGCACACATATATGAGGTACTCAAATCACTGGGTCAACCCTCACGGGAATTGCTGGAAGAACTCATGAATATGGTGAGATGTCCTTGCTTTGAATGTAAATGTTTACATCTTTGAACAGTACTTCTAGCCCTGCTTTGTTGTGATTTCATGCCTGAGTTCTCTGCTGTTTTTCAGGCTGTTGAAGGTGACCACATGGCTGTTGGGATACTAGGCATTAGTAATGTCCAGCCCTTACTGCTGCTTATCCAGTGGCTTCCAGAACTAGAATCACACGAGCTGCAGATTTTCATCTCAAATTGGTTGAGGCGAATCTGCTGTATTAACAGACAGAGTCGTGCCACATGTGTCAATGCGAACATGGTCATCCGTATCATTGAGACACTAAACTCCCACTCTGCACTCCACTGTACCTGTGCAGAGAACCTGATTGCCCTTCTGGGCTCTTTGGGGAGCCAGTCAATGGGGTCAGAAGAACTGCTGCAACTAATACGGCTCCTGAGGACTGAAGAGCCCAAGGGAGCTCACCCGTACGTGGTGCCAGTGATGCGAGCCATCCTGGCCATGGCCCGGAAGCAGGGCATGGCCAGTGCCTTGCAGTACTTCAACCTGCACCACAGCATGGCTGGGATCGCTGTGCCAGCCATCCATAGGTGGCCGGGCTCTGCCTTCTCGTTCAACGCATGGCTCTGCCTTGACCAGGACCGAGTGGACCCCAGCACGACCAGCCAAAGTGGCAAGAGGAAGCAGCTCTATAGGTACAGTTACTGTAACTACTTCAGCAGCACAGATCTAGGTCATCTGTTCCCCTGGCATATGGTGCCCTGTGACATGTGGCACTTCTGCTTGTCTGCATACAGAGCAGTACATAATGCTTAGTCTGTGAAACAGAGCGGTGTCATCTGTCACCAGAGCCAGGTTACGTTACGGAAAACGTGTAGTTTCCAATTTATAATGTTTTATTGTCTACAGTTTCAATACTCATAACTCCAAATTGTGTTAAGGTTCATTGCTTAAACAAAAAACCAAAAACCAACTCCCCCAAAACCCTACCCCAATAAACTCTGGATTTTTTGTATAAGAGCACAATGAAAAGGACACTTTCAGGGTGTTTAAATAGTGAATATTGGCATTAATTGGTCTTGATATAATTCAACTTTCTGGGTACTAACATTCAGCAGCAAATAAGTTGTCATTTTGGGTTGGTTTTTTTGTATAACAAGAGTAACAGCCAGTCACCTAGTAAATATTGGACCCTCAACAAATAACTTAAGTTGGTTCTTTTCTTAATGAATGTGCTGTTAGGTGGAAGTTTTGATGAAGCAAGTCCTTCATTGTGTGTTTTGTTCCCTTCTACAGCTTTTTTACAGGAAGTGGTATGGGATTTGAAGCCTTTATTACATGCTCTGGGGTACTGGTGGTTGCAGTTTGCACAAAGAGGGAGTATGCAACAGTGATGCTGCCTGACCATTGTTTTTTTGACTCCCTCTGGGTAAGATTTGATGCTGACAAACACTGTGTTTAGGATAGTACTGTTAGCTCAGAAGTCCAAGTTCTATTTTTTGGTTATTTTACAAATAGTCTATTTTATAGTATTTCAAAAATTTGTTGCAGAAGAACGGATTTAATCTCAAATAATGCTAGTAGTTTTCATTTAGATTAGTTGTTGATTGAGCTAACTTATGCCTGTGTTATTAGGCATTTTTTATTATTAAGCTGGTTACAGTGTTAGAGATTTCTTTTAATATTAAATTACAACAAGCACAGGTGGCTACAGTGCTATGTGAATAAACTGTCCTGCTTTGTTTCTGCCTTACCCTTTTCTATTCCAATACCTAAGGATTGATGTGCATTATTGTGGAAGAGCTGTATCTCTTGCTCTTCAAAAACCTGTTTAGTTGTAAACATGTTTACTACTTTAAAATGGAAGCAGCTGATAGGTGGTCTTATCTTCTAGTTGAGCTTTGGGTTTATTTTCTTAAGTGAGTTCCTCACCAGCTTAATAGAGATGAAGTTAAATAGTTCCATCTAGTCATTTCACTGTTCTTAATAATGGCTTAATTATTTTATATTGCTTAACCAGCATAACATAACTATTGTTCATGTGCCTGGAAAGAGGCCCTTTGGTCAGAGCCTTGTGTATATCTACGTCAATGGACAGCAGAAGGTCTCTGCCCCCCTTCGATTCCCTGCCATGAATGAAGTAAGTTCCCTCCTGAGTCACACCCCTGTTGGGATGGGCTGTCACAGGACAATGAGCATATAGCTGCCATGTTTAATTTGGAAATTATATAAAAGTTTGGTAGCTTAGCCTATGGCTAATAAGCTTCTTTTCAGTTTTGGACACTGTCCAGACTATCATTTTGGAGTGTAACTAACCATTAAGTAATACTTGTTTTGTCATGTCAGTTTAAAAACAAAACAAAAAAACCCCACTAGATCACCTTGATTCGATTGTGGGGTTTTCCTCAAAGTAATTGCCTGAGTATATTGACATTAAGTTGCAATAAGTCACAGCTCTAAATCCAGTAGGATTGGTGTAACAGTACTCAAGGAGGGGAATATTCCCTGTTGTTTTCAGTGGTAACTTTTTTTACTTAGATTTTTTGAATGTTTCCTTAGTATGATACTCTTATACCTGGTTTGGTAATTGGAGAGGCAGTTCATATGCAGTTAATCTAACAATTTTGAATGTGCATCCATTTAGCCAAAAAAATACACTTGCTGTCAAAATGAGTCTATATCATGTTTAGGTTCCTTTTTAAGTCATTGTTCGTTCTTTTTGGGGCATGAGTTCATTTTAAACAGGGCTACAACACTGAATGTTTTTCCCTCTTTTTTTAGTTCTAATTTGATATTTGGTGAGCATGTTGAGCAAACAGTTAAATTGGGTGTAGTGATAGTAAAATGAACATAAAATTAAAAAATGAGAGTTGTTTTCATTGCAAGATAGAACTCTGGATTTTGGCCCATCTGCAGAATAAGTGCTGTAAACATCGAGGTAGCTAAAAGTAGGGCAGGTAAGCTTACCATGAGAGCATCTCTTTGAGTGGAATAACTGATAGGAGAAATGTACAGTAGCAGGTATGCTGGGCTAGTATTTTGGAATATAATCCAGAAGAGAAGTGTTTACCAGGGTATCTGGAGTACTGGCCTTCCTGATTGTGCTCCTTCCAGAGGTCATGCACCAATTGCGTTAATCAAATTGCTCTTAATTGGAGAGAGGGCATTCTCTGCTATTGTGAAAAGTAGATGCTCTTTTTTTTTTTTTTGCCTACTGTGATGGATTGCTTGTTTTTCAGGGCTCACCAGAACTTGTTGCTCTTGGTTTAATTTATTTAGTTCAGATTTGCTAGATATAGCCTTCAGATTTAAAGTTTGGATTTACAGTATGTGTTTAATTTTCTTTCTTCCATGTGTGAATCTCCAGTCTTTTACTTCTTGCTGCATTGGTTCAGCTGGTCAAAGAACAACTACTCCTCCTCCATCTCAGATACCAGATCCGCCCTTTTCCTCCCCTATTATGCCCCACCGGACATCACTGGGGGGCATTCTCACTCCAGGAAATTGGGGTGGGGTGCTTGGAAAACCAGAGCTCATCACCAAGATGATCTCAGCAGGGACTCAGGACAGTGAATGGGGGTGTCCGACATCTTTGGAGGGCCAACTTGGATCAGTTATCATCTTTCATGAAGCACTGCAACCTTCTCAGGTGAAAGCATTATATTTAGCAGGTAAGTGGTGCTTGTACTGGCTTTAGTGGAATAAAAGGAATGAGTTATGAAAAAGACCCCACTGAGCTTTGCTCCACGCAGACATGTAATGACGAACTTACAATCTGGAAGAGCTACAGAGCTCACTTGAGTGAGTGGCCTTACAAATAAATAAACTTAACAAATAAACTTAAAATTTAATGATAAATACTATATGAAGTTTGATTTAAAAATGTTCTATTTGCATAAGCTGATCTATTTACCATATGTACAGACCTGTCAAAATCAGAATGGTAAGTAGTATTTTCACTTGTAAGTTCATAATTTTTGCTGCTGTTTGCCTACATGTAAATCTACGGTTGAGACTCTCTTAAAGTATTGCCCTTGCTTTGATAGGCCACTTGAAAGAGATTTGTACGTGAGGATTTTTACATAAGAATCAATAATTAAGTGGCCATTTAAAATAATATTCTGACAGCTATGTTGTACAGTTCAAAGTGTTAAGGTATTAAGTTCTGTAAAGACTTGAGGTGGTTAGAGATTAACATTAAAACTTTTCTGTTTCTTAAAGGAAATAGTTTTGTTTAACAATATAAAATATCTTGACAGTTGCTCATTTTCTGGGCATTTGGGCTCGATGACAGAGATTAATGAGAAATATGAGATAGGTAATTGAAAAGACAAACATTAGAGCTGTTTGAATATTTAAAACCCTCTCTTTTTCTATGTGCAGTTTAGCTTTTCATGAAGAATATATTTCCTTTTAAGCAGACCCTATGAAAAGAATGATTTGAGTCATTCATTAGAGACTAATTCAAAGCATGTCTCAAATAGGTGTGGTACAGACTGTCCTATTTATTGGTGCAACAATGTGTAGTAGTATAAAATTTGTAAAGGGCAACATTAATATATCCAGTGTACTCTTAAATATGTATGTTATAAATATATAATGGTATATGTAATTTTTATAGGTCCAAACTGTTTAACTCCATGGAAGTCTCAAGAGGCTGAAGTAGCAGATCTCCCCAGTAAGGTGCTGCTTCATTATACACCAAAGGTATGAAACAGTGAGTAAGTTCTCTTTGATTTCACAACATGGCTTACTTTCAGAATATGTTCTAGATGGTTGTCTGGTTTTTGGTACTGCTCCTTCGTAGAGCAGGTGAGTGTGCCATTTTTATGCTCTGGTGGTTATGGCAAGATAAGAAGCAGGGAGAGCTTTCTCAAACTGTAGTCTTTTGCAGACATAGTAGGTTTTGTTCATGTTTGGCTTTTGCAAAGAATTATCTTGTACACAAGAGTGAACGTCAAGTCTAAGATGATGTATATGACGTTCTGTGGATTTCACATTGTTTAAATACTGTATTATCAACACGGTAGTACTAACTTCCTGAAAGACATTAGGCATCATTCCAAAATATTATGTGTTCAAGGATCTACTGTAACTTGTTTCCTAAATGATGCCATAGCTGCTTCATTTGTTTAACAGGCCTGCAGAAGCCCAATTTGTCTTGACCTGTCTGCAAATCTTTTACATGGAAGACTAACTGGAAACAAAGTAGTGAACTGGGACATCAAGGTAAGTGCATTCTGAAGACGTAGAGCTTGATGTAAACATGACAGGAGTTGCGTGCTTTCACTTAACTTTTGGAACGCTCAAGTTACTAGCGTAATGCAAATTATATTTAGCAGATACAGCATGTTTCTGTAATGAGAATTAATGGGCTAATGCTGTAGCTGGAGCAGTGTGTATTAGTTTACGAGGGCTGATGCTTTTACTGTCGTAGTGTATGAAGATGTTTTGTGGTAGCTGACTATTCTTCATAATTGTGTTGAGTACATGTAGTGTACTGAACGCATTTTGTCATCTCTAGGGAATTCTGCCATGGTTTTCTAGTCTTCTTAAACTCTGAATTAGATTAAAATTAGTAGGGTTAACACTTGTGACTGCTCAGTAGAATACTGCATTTTTTTATCTTGAGGATTAATGTGTGAACGAATAAATACAAGCTGCCTTTTTTTTTAAGAACATTGAACAATCATCTGTGCGAGCAAACTAATTCATAAGGAAATACTCTTGGAGCTACAGTGTGCATATGCACTGTGCTTATGTCCACAATCACTTAACTAATGTTACGAAAATTCAGACACTTGGTAGTTAATTTTGCTGTGATATGAATAGTTTGAAAATACTGCAATTTGTTCTGTTCACCCAGTAGTGGGAAGAAAAGGGGATGAGAAGTGTTTATATCTCTAGCTTTATGGGAAAGCATATTTTGAGTACAAGTTTTAGGGGAAACATTCTTTAACAAGCACAATGGGATTTAGCATCCTCCTGAGGAAGACTAGAGAGAAAATACCGCAAGAGCTGATCAGAAGCTCATGAGGAGATAAGTATAGCCTAGAAGGAGCCACAGTTACTGCTGTCCTGTGGTATGGGACAGCAGCATTCTGATTTTCAACTTTGATTTCTTTTTCCAAAACCTGTGGGTTTGTGGTGCCTCTTGTTTTGCACAGCAAACACAGGAATCTTCATCCATGAGATAAATTTTGCTGATTTAAAAACATCATCTTAGTTTCACTGTTCAATTTGTTTAACCTCACCTTAATAAATACAGACTGAGAAGGAGGCATAATAAAAACACATGGAGCAGAGTTACAACTGAATAAGTTGAAAATAATGGAGAAGAACGAGGTGATTTTTCTCCACTTGTCCCCACATTTCCAACTGTGAAGGGAAAGTGATGTCACTCCCATGTTATAGACTGGCTTACAGGATGTTGGGTTTTTTTGGCTGTTAAAATTTTAGTCTGCAACAGTTTTCATTGGACTAAGCTGGGACTAAATGAATAGTTGTCTCTGACTAGCTTGCTGAGACCCTCTTTTTGAATTGATTTGAAGCATGAAGGTGAATCATGTCTAGCAATCTTGTGATTTGAATGTATTATACCTTATGAAAAGAAGCATTGTTTGAATCACAGAATCAATTAGGTTGAAAAAATCATCAAGTCCAACCTATGACCAAACACTACCAGGTCAACTAGACCGTGGCACAAAGTGCCATGTCTAGTCTTTGCTTGAACACCTCTAGGGACAGTCTCGTGCTATCCCTGCTTGTGAGGAGGAGAGGGGAAAAAGGAGGCTTAGAAGGCTTGAATTTTAAGGAGAGGCTTAGAACTGATGTATGTGTTAAGTTACTTTAAAAAACAAAATTAATTTTTTTTAACTGCTTGAAGCTGAAATCTTAGAGGAATATGGTTAAAGCAGATATCTTAATTTTCTTACTGCTTGTTGCAAGTAACTTAGAAATCAGAAAAATGTTTTACCGGTTTTTCAAATATATTTAGCAGAATATTCATTCTAAGATTTGCATCCTTCAGTTTCCCATGTTTATATGGGGGAAGAAGGAAGAAAATGTAAAATTCACTTTCAAAACAAGAACTGACAGGAAGGCCCATATGTGTGATGGCTAAAACTCGGGCAGCTCTGTTGTTAAACAGTGTTTCAAACTAGTTTCAAAGTGGTCTGGGAGATATTTTGTTTGATTTGTGATTACATAAGGTTTCCTGTATTTGGAGTAAATTTTTGCCATGTAATTTAGGAGATTTTATTTATGGCGATGTCTTTCCTCCTTCTTCTCTTGATTTAGGATATGATCAACTGTATTGGTGGAATAAATGTGTTGTTTCCATTGCTGGAGCAGATCAGCTTTCTTGGTGGACAGATGCCTGAGAAGTCTGAAGGGGAAACTCTACCTCCAGAACTAGTAACGCCTGTAGAGGGAGACTGGGTGGTGTTGTCATCCACAAAGGCATCAGGTAGGAAAGTGCAGTTGAACTGAAACAATTTTTAAGCTTGATTTGAAAAGTCTTGTTGAAGACAGAAAGCTGTTTATAATGTGCTGGATTTTTCAGAGTACCTGTGTAAAGCTGACAGGCTTTTTCCATTCCTAGATATCTGACAGAGGTACTGAATACCTGGAGTTCAGCACTATGTAAAAATAATGTGATAACATATTTCAAGTATAGCTATATTTAATTGCATTATTTTTCTTTTCATGGTTTACTATTCCATTACTCTAAAGGTATGTAATTTTTTAATTTCGGATGTGATTGAGAAATTGCATGTGATGTAAAACCTAGTAATATTCATAGGAGAAGCTCTCCTACAACGTGAGTGCTGGATCCCACAGCCACATGGAGACAGCACCATCAGGACAGTACTCTATATCCTTTAGCCAAACTTTTATTTTTTTAGTAAAATGTTCAGGGTTTTGTACCTCTTTCATACACAGCCAAATTTTAATATTAGAATAAATTGAAAGGAAGATTTAAAAATAGATATTTCTGAAACTTTGCTAATATTAAGAATTAACTTTGACCGTAGTAGAAACCATGGGAAAATGAGACCTTACAAGGGAAAACAGCTTTTTTTTTTTTTGGGGTCTCAAACATGATATGATGGAGTAAAGTAAAGAAATAGATCTTTTCCTCTCTGTCTCTAATTTCTTTGCATACCGTGGCTAGAAAGTGTCAGTTTGCAACTACAGAGGGAAAATAACTTCAGCATATGTAAAATATTTTAACAAAGAGGTTTGTAACCTGCAGCTGTGGATGAAGTGACTGGGATCAGTTTGTTCTGGAGAGGCATGGAATGACTCTGATTCTGCACAGGAAAAATCTAGACAGTCCACAGCTAAGGAACAAACAGAAAAGGAGTTGAGAATTTCAGGAAACAGTGAGGAATATAAACACTTGATTTTACTTTTTCCCCTCTACTTTTATGCAGTGATCCAGCAATAAACCGTAAGACTTCTACTACTGTTGTTCTGTTTTGCAGAGGCACGTCTGGAGAAGAACATAGTTGCAACTTTCATCTTGATGATAAAACACTTTATTCAGAGGCATCATGTTAATCAAGAAAATATCATTCACTCCCATGGAGTTGCCACTCTAGGAGCCTTGTTACAGAAGGTGAGCAAACCTGAGAAACATCTTTTAGTTAGGAATGTTATGGATGAGGTCCTGATTACTTTGAGATGTAGCCAGGATATGAAGGCCGTCTAAGGTTTCATCAGCAAGTGCTTTTCCTTCGTGTGTTTCTGAAAGAATAAAATGTGTGAGAAGTTGGATTTTATCTGCAAAGTGAAATACAGTGCTTTGTCTCTTTTTTCATCTCCTTTTTTGATACAGATACTGCATTGTATAGTTATTCAAAGTAGACTAATTTTGTGTTTCTTATATCGCTTTAATGGAAGCAGACATTGCTGTAGATGATAAAATAAACTTAAGCTTTCTATTTTTTAAACAAATCTTACTAGGACATTCAATATTTTGAGTGTTAACACCTGTTGTTATTTTGCAAGGTGCCAAGAATCTTAATGGATGTGAATGTACTGATGGCTGTACAGTTGTTGATAGAACAAGTCTCAGTAGAAAAGAACACGCAGCTTTTGCAACAGATGTATCAACACTTACTTTTTGACTTCAGTATCTGGAACAGTGGTGACTTCCCCTTCAGAATTGGTGAGCTCTTGGCCTTGGGCAACTGTGTGAAGACAGTACTCTTCACTAGGCACAAATCTTAATCTAGGTTCTAAAAGAAACCTTTGTGTTGTAGGACACATACAATATCTTTCTACAATCATCAAAGACAGTAGAAGACTCTTCAGAAAGAAGTATGGCGTGCAGTTTCTTCTAGACACACTCAGAATTTATTATGGGTATGAGTTTTACTACTTTTGACTCATCCTCATGTATTGTATGTGGCTGCTGGATTTTTCCCCATCATCCTAGTGAGAAAATTAATTCATAGAACTGCAGGTTGGCTTTTAGTGGTTAATTTTAATTTACACAGTTGCATTACTTTTTTTCCCCATTTGACTTGCTACATTTCCTTGAATTTTGAAGTTAAGATTACATAAAATTTATGTCAGTGACACTAAAAGTGCTTGTAAGAGCCATTAAAATTACAAAATTGTAAGGCTTGTTTTCAACAAGGCAAATTAATTCATAGATTGTTGCCATTATTAAAAGGGAGGGTGTTTATAATTTTAAGTTCTTTTATGTATGTGTAGAGTTTGAAGTAGGACTTGTTTAGGAATTTTAAATTTTACCTTTCAGGATTGATGATTTATATCTGCTTATGAATAGTCATGTCCTTGAGGAACATTGGCTAGAGACTTTGCCCTTCAGAGAGGGGAGGGGGGAACCTGAAATCCTGACCTATATCCAGATCAGTACAAGTCTACATTTCAGGGATTTTATGGACTTGCTAAATCTGATCTGTTGCTGGACTTCTGTAAAAATTGAAAACTCATACATGATACTTGGGTAGATGAAAAATGACAATACTAGCACAATCAAATTGCTATTAACGAGTCATGAAGAACTTCCAGCTGTTGTCTTTCTGGTGTGTTGATGTATAGGAGCAGTTGTAAAGACAGTGTTTTGGCTCCTGATGACCTGAGAACAATACGGACATCCCTATATGGACTGATCAAATATTTCCTGAGCAAAGGTGGAACACATGAAGAGATACAGAGCATTGTAGGATACATAGCTGCCACCAGTGATGAGGAGCAGGTATCAAACATGGCATAAATTAGTAGTTTCAACTGTACATATTTTGAGTTTGCTTCTTGGTTTAGAAATATTGTCCTGTGTGCTTATAAGAAGGGGGAACAGAAGAAAAAGACCACAAACAAAGTGTTAATTCATGTGTGGCTCTGTGTAGAGATAGCTGAGGTAGGATATGCTGTTAGAAAAGTTGTCTTGGTTTACAAAACTAAATGAATTGGCCTTTATCTGGTCAGGAGTTAAAATGATGTAGTTTCTATTTTGTAGACATCAACAGATCTGCGCTTACTTTTATAGTTCTGCACTTGTTTTATAGTTCTACTTACTGTTTGATAAGGTGTTCTGTATAGAGAAATGTGTATTAAATTTTTTTAAATGCAGTAATGTTTAATTAAGCAACAAAATGTCTATTTTATTAACCAGCAAAAGGTAAACTTAAAAGCCAAGAAAATTTTCCAACAACAGGATGAAGTCTGAATGAACTGTGGATTAATTTAGTTGTCTTAATTTTGTAGCTCTGCGGAATTTTGGATGTTCTCTTCAGCTTACTTCATTCCAGTCCAACTCCAGACCAGCTTTTTTTATTGCTTTTTGAACCAGGGAATGCTGATATTCTTTATGCTCTATTATTGCATCAAAGATACTCTGACAGGCTTAGAGAACTTGTGTTCAAGGTAATTAATTGAATGATAAATTCTTAAATTAATCAGTTGAATATAACTTTATATTTTTCAATGGTCTGACTGCAGAAGGGGATATAATTACAAATATACTAATCAAAAAAGTTTTAGGGTTTTTTTTGTATTTCTTCTGTTATGTTAACTATGGCATTGTCACAAAGGAACTGGTGTTCTGACGTAAAGCATTGGGATCTTTATGAAAAGAAGGGTCCATGTTATTTGAGTTATCCTACAAAATGTAAAAATGTAGACAAGCATGTTATACACAGGTTTAAGAGGTCTGGATGATTCTTTGTGTTTATTTTGCATTTTTGTCTATTTTTTTCTCTCAGATTGTGGAAGAGATGCTGAAATGTACCAAAGTTTATGAACGTAGTAAGCACCGTATGAGGCTCAGAGAAGTGGGATACTCTGGGCTGGGACTCCTTCTGAATGAATCACCAGTTACTGTTTCTCTTATTAAAAACCTTCTTAACCAAGTTCTATATGCAGGTAATTGGCAAGTGTTGTGTCTAACATTAGTACACTTTTGCTGCTCAGAGGCAAACATACCTGTTTTTTTGTTCAGGAAAACCAGAGCTGTTACTTGTAGAGCTCTTTTATTCAAAGCTCCCTTTAGTCCCAGCTAATGTTTGCTTGGTTTCTTGAAGTTTGTTCCTTTTACTGTCCCTGCATGTAGACATGACTTGCAAGGCAATTTTGAATATTTAGCTGTTACATTCTGTTTTGTGGTTTATGGTGTTTTTTTCTTTCTCCCCTACAGATCCTGTTGTGAATTATAAAGATCTCATAGCTGTAGTGCATCTGGCTCATAGATCAGATATTAACATGAGAGTTTTTATCTGTAGAAAGGTTAGTTGTCTTCTTTAGAACTGGAATACTTTCCTTTAAGCCCATAAACTGCACATTGTGATAGCTAAATGATTTCTTTAAAAGCACAGTGGTGGCATTCGTTTCTACTGTTTTCTTTAGTGATTATTTATGTTAAAAATGAAGCCAATATGTGACTTGCTGTTGAATTTTGTGTATTGAAGTCCTTTTAAAGACCAAATCAGAACACAAAACCTCTGTCATGATTCTCAAATAGCTTTCAGGTAGTAGTTTCCTTGAACTACTGAGTTTGCTCAAAGGATGCTTAAGACCATGATCAAGGTTTTGTTTGTATTCTTAATTTGTTATTTTGGTGGAGCATACTACCTATCAAAAAAGTAGTTGTGGATGCAGGGAAGAGATGGGGAAGAAGCAGTGACTTTCCTAAACTGAGCGCTCTCTGGCTTGTATCACTGGAATTAGCAGGACTGAATGGAGCTGTGGGGCACTGCATTGTCTGTTAATGTTAGCAAAGTGAAACTGTAATGGACACCATCCGTAAGCTGCAGTTAATTAATACTGCAGTTTCTTAATTGTCTTAATAGTTCCTAATCAAGCATATTTACTATTTCAGATTTTTACTTTTAGTGGTTTAAGAGGATTATTTATTATGATAACTGCCTTTTGTGGGAATTGTTGCAGGGACAATTGAGGACTTACCAGTATGGTTTGATAGCTTCTTTTCTCCCTTACTCCTGAGTAGCTTTTTTTCTATATTCTCAAATACATTTCTAATGAGAAAAAATTATTACTCATTTGATTATTGTTAACCAACTGTGGCTCTTTTTATGAGGTTTTGAAAAAAGTTACGACTTTAAAATACATAATTGAAAAGCTATATGAATGCAGTTGCAAGCTAAAATTAATGTGTAGATATGGAATGTCTTTTATCCCTAGGTTTTGCACGTTTTGCATTCCCAAGTGGATGCAGCACAACAGATTTCTCAGCAGCTGGGCTGGCAGGACACTTTGGTTAGACTGTTCCTGAAAGAAAACTCAGAGGTCCGGATCGGCTTTAAAGAGAACAGGGCTGATCTCTTCAGGGAAGAGGAAAAAAAGGCTCCTGCTGAAGAGCTTCAGAAGCATCAACCTGACAAGACCGAGGGAGACAAAGCTGGCAGCTTTGCATCTGTTAATGGTCTGTTTGATCAGTGGAGTTTAGAAGACAACAAATCCCTGGATGTTCCTGCTCATTTCTCTGTTATGCCACTGGAAGATGCATCCACAGCAGAGATGTCTTTTCGCTCGCAGGACCGAGAATTGTGGCAGAGTAATCCTTCACATTTGAGTTTAGATCTCTCCAGTGTTGACTCCTATGAACTGGCTGATGTTGGAAATCAGATGACAGATAGCCAGCCCAGCACACCATCACCGACAGAGAGCACAAAACCATTCTCTGGACAGCCTGACAAAGAGCTGGGCATTATGAATGATATGGGCTTCACTGCTGACCTTTCTTTTCTTGAAAACCAAGGGGTAAGTAATTCACTCCCTATGGGCCTAATTTCTGTAACTGTTTGCGATCTTTTTTTATTCTTTTAATCTCTCTAATGAATAATTATTGTCCTTTTCTCTTTTTTTGGCCCTCCCATCTTCCAACAGAAAAGTGAACAATATGGCTCTTTTATAGTGAGTAGGAGTGCATCCTTTTGTAATGTATTTTTTGATTGTCTGGTTGGGATGGCTTTTTAAGTTAAACAAAAAATAAAACCAACATCCCCTGCCCCAACCACAAGAAACTGCAAACAAAAAACTGCCAGCTGCCTCTCCCCCTTCTATATTTAAACATCCTTTATGTTCCAGAGGAGGCATGGAGCATACTTGCTTTGAAAAAAATCAAGGGTGGCTAAAGGCAGTATGTATTACAACATAGAAGCAAGCCACAGTATCTTATATTTGTGTTTTTATGAGTTTAGCAACTGGACTCAAGGCTGCAGTTTTAGACAATGTTGGAACATGTAAGCACAGGGGCTGTGTTGAACAAGAAATGTGTTTAAGGTTTTCTACACTAGAAGGGCTTTAAATATTTCTCTTCTTTTATAGGGGAGTGATAGTGAACTCATACAGTTACTTACAGACATCCTGCTGTGTGTAATGTGGAAAGGTATTGAAAAATCTGATGATGATGCTTGGGTTGAGAGAGGGCAAGTGTTCTCTGCACTGACCAAACTGGGAGTATCTAATGAGTTGCTGCGACCTTCTGATGAAATAAAACTCAAGTGAGTGTACAGTCTATCCCTTTCAAGGTAAAATAGAAAAAGTGAGGGACATGAGGGAAGCTGGGAAGGCAGAGGTGTTTCCCAATAGGATGCCCTTTTTTTTTTCCTCTCTCTTTACATACTGTCAGAAGTATATTCCACTACCTATTTATAGTGTCCTGTGGCTGTAAGGTTTTAAAACTGTATCACTGTTTTCATGAGCCTCTCAATCTCTTTTACCTCATTGGCTTATCAAGAAGATGGCAGTTATGTCACTGCAGACTAAGAGATTCAATTAAATACTTAATTGGATTTTTTAAAAGCCACTTAGAACATGTAATACTTTGGGATTTTGTTTTCTGTGCAGCTTGCTGGAGAAGATGTTAGAATGGTCAGTCACTGATAACAGAGATTCAAAAGCTCTTCCTACACATGCTGAAAATGCCTTCAAGCTCTTGCTAATTGTACAAGATTTTCTGCAGACAGATGGACTAGTTAATTCAAATTTATGGACAGAAAAGGTACAGTAACAGAATAATGGGTGTACTGTATATAGGCTGAAATAGTAAGGAGAAAGTTGTCAGCTTGGATGCTGTCATTCTGTCTGTCACTTCTGGAATCTAAATACTGACAGAAAGGAGTGCCTCCTAGAGTGGAGTCTAACTTTTCTAAGGAAATAACATTTGCTGGAGTTAAATTATGAGAAAACAATAAGCATACATACTATATACTGATTTGGGCTTCAGTCAGGGGAGACACTAGAGTTAACATGGTAGGCTAGATTACTGGTTTAACTGCAGTGTTCTGGGATAATTTTCTGGGTTTGGTTAATTTAGAAGTGTGAACACAGCCTCTTCTTCAGGCCTTTGAAATTACTGTGTCTTCGGCTGGAGGAGTTATTGATTATTTTATTACAATGTATTTTATTTTAATTTTATGCAAATCTTCTGTTTTGCAATAGCTCTTGGAAGAACTAGTAACTCTCATGGATAGCCTGTCAGTCTGGTACTCTGCTGGCCTAGAAGCAATTAGGCTTTCCCAGGTGCAAGTCCAGTTGCTCCTTGGATTCATTGCACAAGATAACTTACAGGTTTGTTACAAACTCCTCCAAGTGGTACTGAGTTTTAAGGGCATGTTTGTTGTAACTGGTGTGGGGAGAGCTGCTCGTGCCAGTGAGCAGGCTGGCAGCAGTCCTTTATCCCTCTGTAGGGAAGATATTTTACTGGTTCTTACCACGTGCAAGTTTACTCCCCATCCTGTCACTGTGCACCTGCAGAGCAGGACAGAAGTAGAAGGCAAGCTGTTTGAAGTTGGAACTATGGAGGTATTAGTGGCAATAAAAACATAGGTGCTCAAAATTACTATTTTGAGGATTACATTCATTTTTTGTTGTTTGTTTTTGTAGGTCTGTGCTATGGCAGCAGCCAAACTAAACACTCTCCTTCAGACCAAAGTAATAGAGAGCCAGCCTGAAGCATGCTACCTCTTGGGGAAGTTGGAAGGTATTTTGAGTAGATCAATTGAAGAGAGGACAGAAACATACTCATTTTTGATTCCCCTTGTTCGGACACTGGTATCCAAGATCTATGAACTTCTTTTCATGAACCTGCATCTCCCTTCATTGCCTCCTACCAATGGCAGCCCATCTTTCTTTGAGGATTTTCAAGAATACTGCAGCTCTGATGAGTGGCAAGTTTATATTGACAAATATGTAAGTAGTAACTACTTTTGGTATCATTTCCCCCTCTTTTAGCTGTGAAAGCAGGGGAACCCATTCAGAAATCATGTTGTGCTTTTTGTTTTGCTTTGGTGGAACCAGATTATTCCAAATATGAAGCAGTATGAAGAGAATTCATTCAAACATGATAAAGAGCAGATGGCACTTTATTGGAAAGATTGTTACGAAGCATTTATGGTGAACATGCATAAACGAGACCGGGAAAGAGGAGAAAGTAAGCTTAAATTTCAGGTGAGCTTTTGAGTCAGTGCAAGGTTCTCTTAAAAGAGCTGTCTCAAGAGTTACCTTCTAAAAGATGGATGATCCAATTCAAGTGATTGTGGACAGGTTAATTGTTTTAAGATTTTATGGGAAGTGTGACTATATACACTTCTAGGATGTGCTTTTGAATTTTGCTCTCTCTACGAGTCGTATCTGCAAGCAAAGTTATTTCAGTAAAGTAAGCCTTTCTTGTAGTACAACAACCCAGAATTACTCTGGTAATTACAAGCTACATCTTCTTTTACTGATTTGTGTTTTGAATTACTAAACCCTGTTCCCCATTATGAGCTGAGTCAGTTGTTTGGTTTTTTTCTTAGCTCTATTTCAGTGCAGTTAAAACATTTAAAACAGTGAATAGTTCCCATTTAATGTGTGGAAAAATTTCCTTTAGTCTGACCATTCTGTATAAGGTCCAGACTGAGTTTCAGCATTAGAATTAACTGGTAATTACAGGAAATGTCATAGTGAAGTTACTTTACTCTTGTTTTCCCTTTGCTTTCTTAGTAAAGAAGCTTGTAGTAAATTATTTTATTCAAGTAACCACAGGAAAAACGCAATATGAGTCACATTCTACAATACTAGAATTTAAAGGAAAATCCTACCTATTATAGTAGGATTTCCAACACTGACTGTTTTCTGAGGATGAAAATTGCTTTTACAGGGATTCAGCATTGATAATGCATTCTTCACATCTTTAAATCAAAGTCTGGCACTATTTCTGCTAAGTTTTTTTAAACTTTCTCTCATAAACATTAACTTACTGGTAAACTATTTTGTTTCTCTTTATTTTATGAGGTTTCTCAGAAGACACAAAAACTGTTTTCAAAGGTCAGAGTTACTTCAGTGCTAGGTTTATTTTCAATGGTCTTTCAGGAGCACTTTGTGGAACCATTCAGCAGGAAGGCTCGCCAGGAGAATCTGCGGTACAACAGCATGCTAAAGCAACTGAGTAATCAACACACAGCTACGCTGAGACAGTGGAGAGCAGCCCAGCTTTACTTGTTCTCTGAACGTGGGCCTTGGTCTGAAAGGTAAGAGTGGAGTTCTTAAGCTGTGTATGATCCTTCAAAGGAATTTGCTCACCTGACTAAGTGTTTCACATGGTTAGAACCAGGTCACATTGACTGTGATAACCATTCTTGAGGTGTGAAGTGAATACTGAGTGGAGCTTTTGTAAAGTTTTCTGCATTTAATTAGCAAAATGCAAAATGTGAAGTGTAAGCTGAGTTGGTTACCTGGATACTAGATTTTCATGCCGAATGACAAATGAAAATTACTTATCAATGAAGCAGTTGGAAAAACTTTTTGAGAGATTCGTCACATCAGTGGTTCTGTAGGAAAACAGAAAATACTTATTAATAGAGACTTCTGAGGTTTTATGCATGAAATTAATTTCAGTTTAGGAGTACATTATCCTGGAGAAGAGTAGACTCAGGGGTACCTCATCACTCTGTACAACTCCCTGAAAGGAGTGAGTAGTTGAGGTGGGGATCAGCCTCTTCCGCCATGTCAGGACAAGAGAAAATGGCCTTAAATTGTGTCAGGGAAGGTTCAGATTAGATATTAGAAAAAAACCTTCCATGGAAAGAGTGGTTAGGCATTGGAATAACTTGCCCAGGGAGGTAGTGAAATCACCATGTTGACTCACCAAAATCACTTCACTGGAAGTGTAGAAGAGGCATCTGGATGTGGCACCTGGGGATATGGTTTAGGAGTGATTATGGTGGTGGTAGTTGATTGTTGGACTAAGTGATCTTGAACACCTCCTCCAAACTTGTGAAGATAAATACTGTTTACAAAGTAAAAATTGATGATTAGAGCTGCAATACAAAATAAAAGCAATAAACTGTATTTTCATTTTATATGTTTTACAGTGTTCAAGTGGATGATCAGTACTTTTCTAAATATGTACTCTTTTGTAACGGTTCATTAATGTAGGTCTTTACTTTCTTATAACTGTTTTTATAAATGTTCTTGTTTTCCTAGGAAACAACGCCCTATTCACTGGAAACTTTCGAACGTGGAAAATTTTTCACGGATGAGACTAAAACTTGTGCAGAATTACAACTTCAACTCTCATCAGGATGCTAGTGACCTGAGAGATAATTTAGGTAAAATTGGATTTGCTGTTTCATTTGTCTTTACCAAAGAAAGATACACACTTTCCTCTTTGTATTTAATAAGCAGTTTATGCTAGATACTTAAATCTTGGTTTTTTTTTTTTATTCCATCTGTAGTAATGCCTATAATATCATAGTGGTGCTTAGACCTGAATCAGCATCTCCCTACTGATTAGAATTCATTTTCCCTTTTTCATTGAAATGTGTGTTTTTATTGTGCCATAACAAATAACCCCAAAACACTCGTTTGTTTTCAAATAAGCAGTCCCAAAGCTTTCTTGCATAAGAGTATTTTTTCAAGAAAAAGAAGCACTGAGATCAGAATAAGCTGGCAGCATTTGTTCAAAACCTTTTAGAGTTTATGATTTTAAATAATGTGTGTATATGAAGCACTTTGTTTCAGAAGTGTGCCAAACAGCTGAGTTGGTAGTGTAACTCCTAGATGTATTAGACATCAAGGCTCAACCAACTAACCAAACAAAAAAACCCAAACCGCTTCTGTGAGTCTGCATAAGCAAAAACAAATGCAGTGCATTTCCATTAAATCTGCATGCATCAGCAGTCTCTGAAAGAACATTGCAAAATATTTTATTGGAAATGTCCACATCAGAATTCAATTTAAATTTTTCATAGGTGTTTGTCTTCCCTTTCTACTCTTACAATTCAACATACATTTCAGTGTAGTTCAAGGACTGTTTTTAGTGTTCTGCTTAACCTCAAAAATATTTAAGAAGTCTGGTTACTTCTTACTTGGTTAAAACCAACATTCAACTATAGATGATACACTTAGTAGTTTAGATTTCCAAGAGTCTTGTCACAAAAAGTATTCTGAGCTGTAATGTCTATTTATGATAGGTGTGCACCAGACACAGCCCTCTAGTGAGTCTCTCCTGCTGGAGGTGGTGAAGCAGGTGAAAGTGAGTGATTTGGAAGATGATGTTCTTGAACTACCAGATGAAGACCCAGCAGCCAGTTCCAATTTGTAAGTAGAGCAGAATAGAACAATTGAAATTTGTTTCTGTTCTAGGGGAAGGAGTGAAAAACAAGTTTGGGAATTGATGAGCATACAAAACTTCCCTCTTTCTTTGCCTGGCCTTAACAGTCCAATCCAGGGCAGTTTTGATCAGCAGAAAAGTTGTTGTTGGATTTATCATTGCCAACAATAAGACATGAAAAGCCTCAGGGAAGAGAAGGCAGAGCAGATGTTTTTGAGGATTCGTTAGTGATTTACCGCTCATAGTTGGTCTGAAGTTGAAGCTCCAGAATTGTTGAGCCTCTTCTACTACATACATTAGCTGTGATTCTGCCCTAGAAGGACATAGACCAGACTGGACTGGCTCTTGTCTGAAGTTGCTGTGGCCTGTACCATCAGCTGCACAGTATGGAGGTTTGCTTGGTTGGCAGTAATCTGCTGGAGAGTGCCTTGAATTTGAGCATTCCAGAGGGAAGGCCTGCTGTGCTCCCTTCCTGTCACTTGTGTGACTGTAACAAAGGAGTGGGGAGGGAAGGGGAGGTTGAGGGAGGATAGCAAATGCTTTTCGTCAGTACCTGGAAGTGTGAGGTTGTGCGTGGATCTCTGTGTGTCTGTGGTGTTCAAGTTCAGTAGAGCTGTGGCACTTCGGAGTGATACTGGTCCATCTTCTTGTACTTCAAAGGTTATTGAATGCTTGCTATAGAGCGTAGGAAAATAACTGAAGATAATTTAACGCATGGGAACTGGAACTCAGCTGTGCTCTGGGCCAGAGAATTTGAGCACCTAGCAATTAAATAAGGGAAATGCAGCCTGATGTTTTCATACTTCAAGGACAGTTAAGCCCATTGTACCGGAGACTGAATTATCAAGCCTGTAGAGTGATGCTTTGAAATTATATGTGTGGTCTGGTCTGAAATAGCCAAGACTGCTGGTGAAAGTAGCTTTATATAATCATTATGTTGTACTTTTAATGCCATTCAAATTTTGTTCTTTTCTGAACTATAGTCTTACCAAGTACCTGAACAACTGTATAATCTGCACAATGCTGTAACACACAGTGGTATTTTTGCAGGGATGACAAGGATGAGGAAAGTCAGAAAGAAAAACTAATACTGTCTGAAGACTGTGAACTCATTACAGTAATTGATGTGATACCTGGCAGGCTGGAGATCACTACCCACCACATCTATTTCTTTGACAGTAGCATTGAAAAAGAGGAAGGTGAGCATGATCAGTATGTCTTTCTTTTCAGTGCAGCTGAGCATTCTGCTTTTAGTAGGCTGAATTTGATACTTTGAGTGTCAGACTAATTGTAGAGACAAGTTGATCTGTACTTAATATTACACTTGATGGTCAGTGGTTGACTGATCCCTTCAGAATCAATAACTTGGAACTGTACTTGCTGAGCTCCTAAATCGATTCACTCTTCTTAGTATTTCTTTAAAAATATAACTTAACAAAAATTGCTGACTAAAAAATAGTCATTACCTCTCATTTCCTCAATAAATGGCACCCCTCTGTTCTTCCTGACAAATAATATTTGTAGTAGTATGTAAGCATTAATCATCTATATTAATCTAGTGAACTTGAATATGTGTATAGAATATATATATAATATGTACAGTTGAGTGAAAAGTGTAATGTCTGACCAATAATAGTAAAATTTTTCAAAATAGTATATCAAAATGTCAGCCTTTGGGGAAATTTAAATGAAAAGGTTTCTATTTGAACATGTTTAACAATGCAAAAGCAGCTGGTTCATACTTTTTGTCAACAGAATATGTCTACAATATGTCTTTGATCAGAAAGCAGAAACAAATTCTACACTCCATCAGATACTTCTTGCTTCCTTTTTTCAGCATATCAATAGCTGAAGTTGATATTTTCCTACAAAAATGGTTAATCAAGGCAGATATAAAATCTGCCTTTTCTAGGAATAGCTCTTGGGTGATTGGCAGTGGTACTGCCATATGTTTATATGAAGAGGTTTTTCTATTTCAAGTGAATAATTCAAATGTTCTTCCTAGGGGTAGGTTTTGATTTCAAATGGCACCTTTCTCAAATTCGAGAGATACATTTGCGTCGGTACAACCTGAGGAGGTCAGCTCTGGAGATCTTCCTTACAGATCAAACCAACTACTTCCTCAACTTCAATAAGGAGGTATATGGGTTTCCTGAATGTCCTGGACTTTTGTAATTAGCACAAGGCTCAAGTTTAAGTCCTCTGATTGTATTTAATTTGAGTCTGGTGTCTTTCATAACACTGTAAGACTAGTAGCACAAGTTTTTCTGCATATAGCCATTATGGAAAACTTAATTGTCAGCTTCAATCTCCAGAATAGGTTTTTATTTATGCTGTTTTCTAACAGGTACGAAACAAAGTATATAGTCGAATATTGTCCCTGCGTTCTCCAAATATTTCTGGGACCAGATCTCCTCAGGAGCTTTTTAAAGCCTCGGGTTTGATGCAGGTATGAGACTTGAGCACAAATGGCGTAGAGCATTCCTCTGCCTTTTGAAGGTGTCCCCCAGTGCTTAGATGGCAACTGCCAATTTCTGTATCCTCAGTCTGGCCCCTCAACTTTGACTTGCATATTTTTAGAATTGTTGTCTTGTGTTTACAGTCGGGTCAGTCCACAGAGTCAGGCTCTGTTGACGTGATTCATGGGCATTCCAACATGAATGGAAAACGGGTAGCAGACTTGCTTCTGTTTTTAGTCTATGATCTAGACTGCACCTTTTGAAACTTCTTTCACTTGATGTGCAAATAATTTTCTTTGCTACCTTTTCATGATGGAGCTTTCAACAAAACCCACATGAATATTAAGTGGGAATTAGTAATACTGGTGAAAAAAGAAAATGTCAAAATGTCTGTGTTACCATAAACGTGGATAAATTTTTAACTGTAGTAATGTATTTTTATCTTCCATTTCTTTATGCCACAATTATTGTTTTCTCTGAGGGATAAGTCTTTGCAAGTAACATTAAAATATTGGAAATATTTTGGCTTTTCTTCTTTTTTTCCTAACAATAAAAGCTACCATGTTATATATTTATGTAGAAAAAATAGCATTTGTAATGAAATGGCTTCATCTCCACTACAGACAAATATTGAGCCCTTCTGAACACAGCTATGTCTGTTCTTTGGTTTAAAATATAATAATGGAAAAAAGGTGCAAGGGCAATTTAGTTTACAAATTCCTGTACCATTAACCAATGGTAGAACAATTTATAAATAAATGTCGACACTGGAATTCTAATGGTTTTCAGAGTTCTGTCCCCTTTTTCTCAGTACCTGTTTACCTGCCTTCTTTTTGTTTCTTTCATTTCTGGTTTTCATTTCCCTCTTTATTTTGAGGCTGCTAGGTATCTGCTGCCCTGTATTTAAAACAGTATTGTCATCAATTGGAGACCTGATTTCAGTGAAATATAGGTAGCACAATCATTGAGCCAAAGGGAAAATAAACTTTATTATGAGAAATTAAATCTGGACTTTTATACCATTTCTGTGGTCTTGTGCCTTTCCCTTACCAGTATGATCCTCTGTCAGATAGATACTGACAAAACATGTAGTTTGCATTAATGATATCTTTGATATAGTGAATTCCATTGTATCTTTCTTTGTCTTTCAGAAATGGGTGAATAGAGAAATATCCAACTTTGACTATCTTATTCAGCTGAACACGATGGCAGGACGAACTTACAATGATCTTGCTCAATATCCCGTGGTAATTTAAAAAGTCAATTTTAAAATTTTTGCCAAAGGTGTGTATTTCTTCTGGTGTGAATCATGTATTTTTAATCTCAAGTTGATCTTTTGTTGTTTTGGTGTTTTATTAGTTTCCCTGGATTTTACGAGATTACACTTCAGAAGAACTGGACCTGAATAATCCTGCAGTCTTTAGGGATCTGTCCAAACCCATAGGTGTGGTAAATGAAAAGAACGCTAAGACTGTGAAAGACAAGTACGTATTTGAAGACTCAGTTATATTTCTCATCTTTTCTGAGCCTCCAGGCTAATAACATATTTAAAAAATAAAGTTATAACAATAAAATTTTTAAAGCTGGTTTTGTAACATCACAGATGCATTTGCAAAGGTGATTGACTTGTTGTTCCTGCTGCATTCAGATTATCTTATATGGCACTCAGTTATATAGCAGTGAAAGGACAAGCCCTACTGTTATAAATTTTCAGTTGTTTCTCAGAAGTGGAGATAAAAAACTGAGAACAGTAGAAGCAATTTAATAGCCCAGCAGTTTGAAAACTGCTCTTTTTTTTTTCCCCAAGCACAGATTATTATCTTTGAAATAAAATATATGTCAATGGCTTTTGGCAAGTCCTCTGTAGGCAGCAATAACAGGTACTTCCATCCACACATCAGTGAAGTGATCTTTCCTTTTTTCCTTCAGTGGAGACTGAGTGTGCTGTTGTACCAGATTGCAGTTAGGTATCTTCCAAAATCTTCTGAGAACTTGGAACATGGAGAATTTTTTTTGAGTGATTAGGCTCTATCCTGACTGTAATGAAACTGTTTCTCTAGCAGCATGTTTAACTAATTTCTCTTACCATCCCTGTGATGCTGAGGAATATGTCAGCCAGATGGTGGCACAGTAGAGTGAGTTTGCCAGTAGAGAAGGAAATGGGCATGAGTGTTAATGTCTCTTCTGCATCCTGACACAGTGACACACACATTTCTAAAATCTTTCAGGAAACTGTCACAAGTATCTTCAATAGTAAATATTCAGCTTAGTTTGGAGTTTTTTGGTGTGTTATATCAAGTCATGCTAAATCAGTCCTGTCTGCCCTTTATCTAGTTTCTGACAGCTGATAGCAAATGCCTAGGGAAGCATATAATAGGAATGCAAAAGCTTCATCTGGTGTACATTTCTATCATTCAGCAGTCTTTTGCTTAGGGACTATCTAAGTAAGATTTGGAATCCTCATGTTTGGTAGAACCCAATGTACTTTTTCTGTTATAGATTGCTGTGATAATTTCTTTTGAATCTTTGCCTAAAATAAGTATAATCCACTTGTAAATCAACTGTAGTACTCAGTTGTATTTAGAAAGATTTCTTTTTTAGATATGAGAATTTCGAGGATCCTCTTGGGATGATTGACAAATTTCACTATGGGACGCACTACTCAAATGCTGCTGGTGTCATGCATTACCTCATTCGGGTGGAACCTTTCACAACACTTCATATCCAGCTTCAAAGTGGCAGGTATGCTGGCAGCAAAAAAGCAGCACCTTTGTGTTTCTTCCTTGTCATTTTACTGAGGGAATTACCTAAGTCTAACCTGAGTTTCTGGTCTACAGATTTGACTGTGCTGACAGGCAGTTCCACTCCATTCCTGCTACCTGGCAGGCACTCATGGACAACCCCAATGATGTCAAGGAACTTATTCCAGAGTTCTTCTACTTTCCAGAGTTCCTAGAGAATCAAAATGGTAAATAGACTGCTGAGAATATTCTCACAGAAAGCCGGTCTTGTATTCAGAAAAGAATTGTTACAACCATTTGTGAATGCTGTGGAATACTTATTATTTAAACTTTATAGTGTGATTGTAGATGTTAATCAACATTCTGGCTTCAAACTGTTGGTTTGTGTTAGGCAGTAGCCTAAATGTTTAAAATTCAGACTAGGGGCTCAAGGATGGCTAAAAATAGCCATGTTTACCTAATGCTAAGTATCATACATGCTCATTTGGATGCTTGAAAAAGTTAGCTAATACTGATGAAATAGTTAGCAAAAATTAACAGAGATTGATTAGTATTCTTTTTACTGGGTTCGTTGGGTGTTAGAGTATGTACATCTTCAAACATTTGAGGTCTTTTATGTGTTCTAGGCAACCAGCATATTTTCTGCTTCTTACTGTTATATTCCAGTGCAATGTTGTGTCATCTGATTCTAGAGTCATGTAAGGTTTCAGTCCCTGTCAGAAGAAAAGGGGGGGGAAAAAAGAAAATGGTGTTTCATTCATACATAATGCTGATTGAAAAGACAGCATCCTGCATTCTGACATGAGACTCCTAGCCATTTTTTAGTTCATATTTATTGTATAGAGATTTTTTCTCTACTTTCGCACAGTTAAAAAATGGATTTGTATGTTTGTGCTGCTTCTAATTTATACTACTAGGTACAATCTAAATAAGCAAAACTGAAAATACTCAAGTCCCATTTTCAAGACACTTAAGTATTTAGAATTGTTTTAATGATATCTGATGGGCTTTAAGACTTACTGAAAACCTTCATTTCACAATAATTTAAACCTATAAGTCACTTCCTTCTTATGAATGGAAATGTGTTGGACTCGTAATCCTGGGAAAGCAAATGCAGATATGTTTACAGATGAATGTGTAAAAGATTAATACTACTTTTATGGTTGGGACTTGATCTTTAAAATAATTTAGATGCTTTGAGTTACTGTTATTCTGTATTATTTAAAATTTTAAACATTCAGAGCAGAACTTAACCCCCTATGCCAGTGATAGGGTTATTGGAGATTTATGTTAAGAATTTTTCCATATTCTTCCCTCACATTGAGAAAAGAACAATTTTTAATCTTTATTGAGAAATCAAGATACTTGAAATATTTTGTAGTAACTCTTAAAATTCTCTGAATTGTTCACTAGGTTTTAACTTAGGCCAGCTTCAAATATCAAAAGAGATGGTAAATGATGTTGTTCTGCCCAAATGGGCCCACTCCCCAGAAGACTTCATTTATAAACACAGGAAGGCTCTGGTAAGATTGTTTTTGTGCAATGCAATTTTAAAGAAAGTACACCTACACATTCTTCCTATGGCTGAAATGTAAAATAACTGGGCTGACATTCAGACCAGACCCGTGGTTGTGTTTGACATTAAAAGGACCATTACAGCATCCAGTTAAAAGCACTGTGCATCTTGATAAAATTCTCAAAAGAGCATTTGGTCATTTGGGGATTTTAGGCACTCGGAGACAAAATGCAGAGATGATTTTAGGTGATTAGGCATTCCTTGCTACTTAAAGATTACTCTATATGGTATTAGGGAGCTAACAGGTTACCTTCCTTTGCACAGCTGCATGTCAATAGTCCAGATCTGCTGTGTCACTGTTAATAATTTTCCCTCTTACTTGGCAGTTACTGCCTGTAACACACATGGATATTCTTATATTTCTGCCCAGTACATTGATAAATACCTAACATGTGAATGCTCTTAGTTTAGTAATTAAATCCTCTCTACGGAATACAGTAAATATTCCAAGATGGGAGCAGTATTTCTCTTATTCTTACAAGAGCTTTTTTCCTTCTAGGAATCTGAGTATGTCTCTGCTCATCTTCATGAATGGATAGATTTGATTTTTGGCTACAAGCAGAGGGGACCAGCTGCAGTGGAGGCACTTAATGTGTTCTATTATTGTACTTATGAAGGTACAAAGCAGTATGCTCTCCTGTCATTGTCATCAGGCTTGTGAGTTTTCAGTGTCAGACAGAAAACGCTTGATTAGCGAGCATACCATACAGTAGCATATGGTAAGGCAACAGATTTATAGGTGAAATATGGCAGCATAAATTGTAATTTACCATCAAACAACTGGTATATTTTCTTAACAGAAAGTCTGTTACAGTTGTTTGTCTTTTGTTTCTAAAAGTTATCAGGGTATTTTGTTATTTTCTTATTTGCTTGCTCAAAGTGTTTGTAGGAAGGGGTTTCTTGTGGTTTAGGAGTTAAGGCACGTTCCTTAAAAAAGAGATAATGTTGAAGACAAATGTTAATCTGCTGATTTCAAAGCTGAATTTTGGGTGGGTTTTGTGTGCTATTTGTAGCTTGTATGAAGTATATTAAATTCATTTGATAAGACAAAAGCCTGCAATTCTTGCACTTGCAGATACACTTAAAATTCTATATGGAATGTGGAGTTTTCAGCTTGTATTTTAAATGGAGCTTGTTTGGGGGCTTTTCTGGGGTAAAAGGTGATAAGGCTGCAAGTAAATAAAGTTTTGCAACATTAGTTGACCATATTGTTTCTCAATAAGTTGTTTGAATTGTGTTCTTTTCTCATTTTTCTACTCTTTATTATTTTGGTTGTGATTCAGGGGCTGTGGATTTGGATGCTTTAACAGATGAGAAAGAAAGGAAAGCTTTAGAAGGGATGATAAACAATTTTGGGCAAACTCCCTGTCAGCTATTGAAGGTAATGCTCTTTTGTTCCCTCTCAAATAGACCTTTATGGTTAAATACAACTAAGTTGCAAAGGACTTCTGTAAAAATGATGTTTTGTAAGATAAAGGTTTGTAATTTTAGGAACATTAAGTCTCTGCCTCATTAACATTTGTAAAGGACCCATTTTCATAATTTACTCAAAGAAGGGGAATTAGGTGCATAAAAGACTGTTTTTCCATTAAGATTCTGGGTATCTCATGTATTGCACAAATTGATAAATGAGTCTAATTTGTTACTCCTTCAAATATTACCTCCTAGGAGCCCCATCCACAAAGGCTGTCAGCAGAAGAGGTAGTGCAAAGACTAACTAAAAGTGATATCTCTACTCTGAATCTCTTCCAACACCTCACTGAACTGAAGTCATTCTTCATAGAGGTAGATGTGTTACTTGAAATTGTTTAAAGTCTAATCTGAAACTTCTGATGTATTCAAAACAAAATGTCCCAACCTAGATGAAAATAAACTTGCTTCCTATTTAAAGAAAATATTTTACAATGCAATGTGTATAAAATGAACTCTGTCTTTTTAGTTAGCTTCACAGAGGTTGAATCCCATAAATATGTATCTGTTGGATGTTTGTGTGGGTGGTGTTTGAATGTTAAATTATTCACCACACCAAGAAAGCTTGAGACATCCTTGGTGGTTTCTGAGGAATCACTGAGCTTGGTAGCTAAACTCACTGATTCAAGGCAGGGCCAGGGTTTCTTGTCCAATGTTGGGAATAAAGCATACCTACATGAACTGAACGTGTGTGTGTACCAGTGCCTTAGAGCAGTGGACATGTCTGACACTGACTCCACAGGCTTTGAATCTTACTCTTTACAGGTTCTAAATTTGTCCTTTAGCTCTTGAATATAATCAGATCAAAACCATGTCTTTCTCTTAGGGAATCAGTGATGGTGTGCCCATCGTTAAAGCTGTTGTTCCTAGGAATCAGTCACGTTCCTTTATTTCTCAGGGCAGCCCAGAGATCTTGGTGAGTTGCATGTGTCAATACTGTTCTTATACGGCACACAGTCAAATGGGTGGGTTGTTGTTTTTTTTTCATACAGCTTGTAGAGAAACACTTCTTAAATGTTCCTGTTCAGATGTGTTCCTTTAACCTATAATAAATGTCAGCTCCGAGTTAAGTATTTATCATCCAAAGGAGAAGTCAGACTGATTTGTTGAATGGCATTTAGGAGCTGATGAGACATGACTGTAAATTATAGCAAGACATATTTTAAGTTGCCCACTTGATTCACTTTCATGTAGCAACCAATTTCCTAGTGCAGTGCAGCCCAGATTTAAAATTCCAGGATTGAGTTACTAATGGTGTCATTATGTTTATCATTGCTTTCCAACCCATATATTAAACTATACCATATGTGGTGCATACACACTCCAAAGGCCTGCACTCTTCCTTAAACTAACTTTTGCACTAATACAAGTTCTGATGCTATGGCAGATAACCAAATAATGAAAGGAGGACGGTACTTTTGTGTTTACATCTGTATATATGTGGTCTACGTACTGGCCCCAGTGCAATAATGCTGTGTTTTGCAGAAGAGAATATTCTTTTCCAGTATTCCTATTTTGAAAGTCAAAATTATTGTCCTGGCTTTATGTGGTACTTGCATGTTATTTGGAACTTGGACACATCTAAAATTCTAAAATTTCTTACTGCATTTTTCATAAGTATCTCATGAAAACAACCTCAAATATTTAGATTCCTTTGTTACTTCCTCAGAAATGGAACTGTAGTACAATGTTTTAAAACTTCCTGTGTTAAGATGTTAACTATTAGTTATTACTATTCAAAGAAGAGAATAAGCAGCAGCTTAAAGTAAATGACTAAATTGTAATTAAATGTTTGAGAGGGGTTGGTCAGCTGATATTTTTCATTTCTGTCTCCCTCCCGTCCCTCCACCCCAACTTCTCTGCCCTGTCTAGAACATACACTATTCTAATTTGGTACTGTGTGCCACATAAGGATTAACTCATCTGAGCTGGAGTTTTTACTTATCTGTTTGTTGGGGGAGAGTCACATGTGTTCTTTCTCTTGTGGTAAATTTTCAAGAAGCCTCTGCTGGATTTTTTGCAAGCTCCATTACCATCAAGGCAAGCAGAAGAGATATACCTTAGGGTTTCACCCTTTTTTTTTTTTTATCAAACTTTTTTAGGTAACAGCAAGTCTGAACTGCATTATTGGAACTCATGGTTGGCTACCTTATGATAAAAATATTTCCAACTATTTTACATTCATCAGAGATACCACAGTGACAAATCCCAAGTAAGCAAATTATGAGGAGTGCAGATGAATGCATTTGAACTAATGAGACAGGGCAATTGTTCAACAATCAGGGAATTGTACTGTTTTCATCGTCTGAGTTTTCACCTAAGAATGTATCTTCTGATGTTCAGTAGTGCTACATCTAATCTGTAAAAGCATTTTAGTAAAGAATTGTCATGTCAAGCCTCTTTATTCTCCTTTTCTAATTATCAGTCATAAAATCTCATTTTGGAATCTGAGATGGGCAATCTTCATACTTTCTTATACTATAGTGCAGGTATATATGGTGGTTTGGGATTTTTTGGTTTTAGGATATTCCTTTTTGTCTTTAATGTTACAATACTTGGTTGTGACATGAGCTATCAAATTGAGTAAAAGACTGAAAATATCTGAGGTGACACCTTGCTTTCACTCTGCTGATGCAGTGAGAGTTTTGCCATGGATATAGCCTCTTTCATAGATGGAATTTGTTACTGATTTGTAAGGACAGAGGAAGTATGAAATACATGTATTTTTGAACTAAGGTCACTCCTTGTTTGCCTACAGAACACAACGCAACATGAGTGGTCCTTTTGCACCAGGGCTGGAGATCACCTCGAAGCTGTTTGCAGTGTCCCATGATGCAAAGCTGCTCTTCAGTGGAGGGCACTGGGACAACAGCATCCGAGTGACATCTCTTACCAAAGGCAAGCTGATTGGACAGCACATCAGGCACATGGGTTAGTAACTCTTTGTATTGTGAAATTAAAAGGTTTTATGTATGTACCTTGTTATTTGGTGGTCTTGGGTAGAGTTATAGTCAGTGTGCTTGGGCAGATGAGCATAGCAGTTATAAAAGAATGGCAGCAGAAGAGTGGCAGAATGCTTGAACCATGATTATACATAAATAATTGAGCATGGCTTTTTAGTCACTGGAGCAGTGGCTTAATGTAGTTTCAAAATAAGCCTTGCCTGCTATTTTTAGGTAGCAAAGCTGAATAAGTCAGGTTGGTACACTTGGCTGTAGGATGACTTCATTGCTTCATACAGTCTCATCAGCCGTTATCACAGTGGAATATTTCATGCTGACTGTAAATCAGGATACCTTGTTGATAAATTGTATCTACATCCTCAGTCTGTGGGAAATGAGTTTTAAATATGATAACTTTCTGTTTTCTTTCATTTATCTAGATATTGTGACCTGCTTGGCAATAGACTACTGTGGAATTCATTTAATTTCAGGCTCCAGAGATACTACTTGTATGATATGGCAAATAGTTCATCAGGTAGGTTCCTTAGGCATACTCTGAGAAGCAGTTTCTGAATGTGTTTTTGTCCTCTGTTTTGCTATGATGTTTTATCAGTTTCCTTTCAGATTTGCAGAGAAGGTAGTCCACTAAAATTGATTAGTTTAGAAATTTTACTCCCGTTGTCTTCTCTGTTTGAAATACTATACACGTTAGTTACTATATAGCTGAAGTACACTATTTTAGAGGCTCTCCTAAAGATTCAGGGATTATTTTCAAGGTAGGAGAATAGGAATTATATGTTTCTTGGCAGTTGATCACTCCAGTAATTGCATTTTAACATTGCCTTTTCTCTTTGGGGAGTACTGATGATTACAATAGGAGCTAGTCTATTAGCTGCATTTACACTGGCATTTGAGAATTCTTCAATATTGGTCTTGTGCTTTCACACAGTGAAGGTGGTTGTGTGATCCATGTGGATACTTACACTAAAAATGGGAAGCCATTCCCATTATTACACATTTAAAATGTTAATTTCTGATTGGTGCATTCCAGATTTCCAAGTAGGATTAAATGCTGGAAGAGGGAGCTGTCATGTTTTGGACAGTAGGTTTTGGTCAGGTCACCTTGTTCTTACCATTGAACTGAAGTCAGGACGTTATAATAGAGTGGTGCATAACTGCATGTTTTTTTGTGGAAGCTGTCTTTATGATGGGAGTATTTACAATTCTTTCAAAAGTACTTTGTAGTAGCTAGCCATGCATGGTCAAAAAAAGTGAGACCTTAGTGCTCATACCAGTATGTTTTTGTCTCAGGTGGGGGTAAATGTAATTTTTTTTAATTTGTCTTTTCAGTGTGAGTTAAACCAGTCATCCGCTGGAGATTATCTTTGTTTAGAACGGCTTTTTCTTAAGATTTTAATACATTTTTTATTTAATAGATATACAAATTATGTTTTATGTATTATAAGTTCTTGTTGTGAGAGTTTTATCTTGGTCTTTACAAAGTGGCAACAATGGACTCCAAGTGGCAGCTCCATTCAACTTGTCTTCTCTGCACTGTCACCTTCGTTCCCAGCTCTGTATTTTGACACTTGTTCTGTATTTCTGCATGCTTCAGGCTTTCAGGACTTGGTTGGCAGTCAAATTTTTATTGCAGAAATGAGAACAAATAGTTCTCTGCAGAATTATTTACTGTACCTGCTCTCTAAGTACAGAGAATGTGTGTGCTGACAGTACACTCACTGGAAGAAAAGTTGTGATATCCTGCAGTTATATGGGAAAATTGCTATTCTTAATGAGCATTATTGCAAGATTTCCTTTGCATATCATACTACTGATAGTCACTGAGGATTATTTCCTGACTTTTCCTTAGAAAGAGTTGCTGTTATTTTAAGTAAAATAGCCTTCAGCTTCTTTAAGCTTATCTGTGAAGGTAGTGCTTGAGTCCAGGGTAAACTGTAAGAACTGGACAAGCCCAGATACACAGGTAAAGAACAGCTGTGTGGATGGGTGGGTGAACACCTCCTGTTAGGACTGCTCGCTGTGGTCCTTGCACCTCTGGACACCTGAAGGGACAGAAACCCTTCAGCTGAGTAACACTGTCTCCCTCTCACACTCACACAGTAACTGCATGTTCATTCATTCTGTTGATTTCAGTAAATAGGACTGCTGATATAAAAGGCAATAAATTGAAATTGGAGTGGGTGAGTTATACCTTTGGTTTTGGCCATGTCAAATACACACCTTGCGTAGCTGATACTGAAGATACCAGAAATTCATTTTTTGTTTGTCCTTAAGCTGCAAGAGAATGTGTCATTGCACTTTTTGTTACTCTCAGGGAGGAGTGCCTGTAGGCCTGGCACCTAAGCCACTACAGATCCTGTATGGGCATACTGATGAAGTTTCAAGTGTTGGCATCAGCACTGAACTTGATATGGCAGTGTCAGGATCCAGGGTAAGCATCTTCCTACTTTGCCGTCTTTTGCCTCTTCTCTACTCAAACCATAAAGCATTTTTGAAGTTGATTAAGAATAATAGAAAAAATGTCCCTGTTTCACAACTTTTTTTTCTCGGCCTTGTGCATTAAGAAGATATGTGCCATCTCCTTTGCTGCCTGCTTACATCAGGCTGTCTCAAACTGCTGTGCACAGCATAGGCCTCACCTATTATGTGGTGTTATTCTGCACAGATGAGCTTTAACATGTGTCAACTTCTTTGGAGATTTTAAGCTTCTCATAGCAACAATTCTGGGACAGTTTCTTCCCTGCTCTGTTAACCCTGAAGGTTCTGTGCAGCTTGCTTGTGGTCTGCCTTACTGTACTACACTGGCATGCTGCTGAGTTCTGGCTTTGCACTGCAGATAATGCATGCTCAAAATGTGACCTATGAAATGGCTGATTTGCTGCCTATCCTTTCTCTCTTGCCCTGCTTGCATTTGTTTTGTTCATATGCCCATAGTACATAGTCTTGAAGGGAAGGCTTCTTTGTGCAGTTCCTAATGCTCAGGAGTCCTCATCTCCTGTTAAGGATTTAAGTGCTTTCAAAATATTCCTTCTATCCTCTATGTAGAAGTACTCAGAGTGTTGTGGTACGTTACCTGCTGAGTAACAGTTTACCTAATGTGGTTGCTGCAGGATGGCACTGTTATTGTCCGCACTATCCGGAAAGGGCAGTACGTGAGGACTTTGCGACCACCCTGTGAGAGTTCTCTCCTGCTGACTGTTCCTAATCTGGCTGTGTCCTGGGAAGGCCATATAGTTGTCCACACCAGCGTAGAAGGAAAGACTACTCTGAAGGTACTTTGGTTCATGGAATACCTCTGTTTCTGTCACTGAAGACTTTAACTGTAAATATACCTAGCCTGTTTCCTAAAGGAAAAGCCTTTGAAGCATGCGGTGTGTATTTCCATTTTTTAAAAATTTTTCTAGCCACTTTGAGTGAAATTTGATTAAAAGATAAATCACAGCATGTTGTGCTCCTGTGAGTTTCATGAAAAATTCCAAACACATGCAAGGAAGATGCTCAAGCATAGTCTAACAAATCTTCCAGGGAGAGCTGCTTTGAACTGGGAAACCAGGGAAGACAAGTTCCACTGTGCACAGAAACAGGCTTATAAGGGGAGCAATAAGTTCTGAGTGCAAGATGCTCAGTGACTACACTGGCTCTTAGTTTTGGATTGGAGACACAGCTATAAGGTTCACAGTTTAGCATATTCTGTCTGTTGAGGAGCTGTATAGTTGCTTTAACAAGGGTAGAGCTGTTGCGATTTCTAGGAGTGTGGGAAATTTCCTGGAAGACAAAGGTTTTGATGTAAGCATACTAGATACATTGGGAAGGTGAAGAGAGAAAAGACCCAAGGTATTGTCAGGCTGAAAGAATTTAAGGCAGTTGTGTTAGTTTAGTGTCTTTAATCCATCAAGAATTAATTGCCTTGTCCAGAAAATGCTTTTAGATCTAGCTCCGTGGAAATATACTTGTTTCCTTCTACTTTTCATTTTGGAAGGCGAAGGAGGGGAAGAGGGTGGTAGCAAAGCTAAAGAAGGGCGCTGTTTTCCTTTCTTGTTTCTTAACAAAAATCTATATAAAATAGGATCTGTCTATTAAATCCATGGATGTTTCCAGGAAACTTGGAATTGACTAAATTGAAAGGCCACATGTTACAATGTTACATCAAGAGATAACTTCAAAAGTTTCTGTACAGGATGTTCCATCCCTACGTACTGAGTGTAAGATCCCTACTCTCGTGTCATTCAACAAGGAGACTGTTGTCAGCATTATTATGTGTGGGTTATTGGCCAAGTTTGCTCGTGTCAGTGAGTTAAAGATACAATGCTGCTATCCTGTCAGTCCTCTGAGACATACTTACTTTTTGTCTATTCAGGATAAGAATGCTTTACATCTCTATTCTGTCAATGGAAAATACCTGGGTTCTGAGACTCTGAAGGAGGAAGTGTCAGATATGTGTGTGACTGGCGAGTATATCGTGATGGGCAGCTTACAAGGATTTCTTTCCATAAGGGATCTCTACAGGTAATTTACCATCAATAGTTTATTATTGAGGTACAAATATAAAGGCTTATTGAGAAATGGCTGTGTAATATGTTCTTTGTTTGGTGCTATCACCTACAGTGATAGCCATTGGTTTTTCTTGTGTTCCTGAAAAGGCCTTTTCAGCAGGAACTAACATGGGGGCAAAAATAAAAGGAGAGGTTGTAACAGACCTCTTTCTTCCCAGACATTTATCCCAGTTAGACACCTAGAACTGCCAGAATTCAGAAGGAGCTGTTTGACATTTGCAGCTGTGATTGTTCCCTGATTAGTCACAGGGAAATCAGCAACAGCAGGATCGAGGGTCATGTAGTCCTGCACTAAGTTTTACTCTCCACTTACAGCTACGCTCTGTAGAGCTCTGCTGTTCCTTAGAATGGGAGCGACTTTTGTCACTTAGGCAGTTGTACTAATGTTACTGTTCTCAGTTCAAACATCTAGGCTTACTGACTTACCCATCCATGCCTTTTCTTGTTATTGAAGCTCTGTTCTGGGATATGATTAGATTGTTCTGTAGGAGTTTACAGTACTTGAAATTGCAAACTGTGTGCTTGGGAAGCTGTGTTTTGTAGTGTATCCCATGGACAGCAATTTCAACTGCAGTGTGATTCTTTGCAGTATATGCCAACGAAGACATGATGTATTTTCTCTGTGGTTTTCTTTTTGTTCATTTCAGTCTGAGTCTGAGCATCTCCCCCTTAGCCATGCGACTCCCAATTCATTGCATTTCTGTCACCAAAGAATACAGCCACATCCTTGTTGGCTTGGAGGATGGCAAGTTGATTATCGTTGGTGTTGGCAAGCCAGCAGAGGTAAAACCCACCATCAAGAACTTTTTCTACCGAACAGTGGGAAGTTCACTTATTTCTGCTTTCCAGTTGAGCAAGAGGTCTCCTCTATGGCAGGGTAAATTTAAGAGCAAGTTTCAGTTTTCAGTGGGAAACAAATAACTGAGACTGCTCTACAGAAAGTTCTCATTAAGAATCAGAGGTAATAGGGATCGCACATGGGAAGCTCAGCTGGACTAACTTCCAGACTTTATCACTCACATCTGAATAAGCAAAGTCATAATAACTAACCTTTTCTGAATGGGATAGTGTTGACAGCCACTTCTTGATGAAATAATTTTCCAGAAGAAAATTGGAAATGAAAGAGAGCAAGCTACTTTGTTTTTTGCGGTTTCTGTCAGATATCTTTTAATATGCACTGACTGACATTGGGGAGAAAAACATGACTTCTTTCTGTTAAAAGTTTCTAATTGCAATGCACAGAGAATCACTGCTGTAGGTTCCCAGTATGCTTAGTGCTCCATATGGTGAATATAAACTTGTTGGTACTGCATATGCAATATCAAATACAGAGCATCCATCTGTCAAATAGATATGCCCAATTTTTCTTGTGCAAAACATAGGTTTTGCTTTAAGTACTTCTTGTCATGACTTTCAAAGTATTTGAGTTAGCTTAAACCTGTTTCTCTTTATAACTTGATCTCTGTTGTGCTGCAATGTATTTATTTGAAAATGTGATTATCACTTTTGCATGACATTCAGTACATGCCAGAGAAGTGTGTCTTAATTTAATTTTATATTTTAATTGTGAAAACAGAGAACTTATTTGTCAGTATTTTAAAATGTTTTAGCTAAGAGATATGTAGTCTAATATTGGAATTAGGCTTCACACAATGGTAGTCTGGTTTTGCTTGCAGCAGATGTGGAGGGGTGGTTTCCACTGACTTCCAGTTGAACAGCTTTTACTTTATTGTAGAATTGACAAAGAGCTGATTATGATGTGGTTAAACATGTTTGTAACAGCAGTTTTAAAGTCACTGTCATTTCTAAGCTTCCTATTCCTTAGAAAAGATATTTTTTTCTTGGCTGAAACTTGTGTGTATCATTAGATTGAAGGCTTTTTGTTTTCTCATTTTCAGTTCTTAATCACATCTATTTTTCTAACTATGCAGAAAGTGTTGTTTCAAAGACTGGATTCCTTTTATGACTGTAGAGGCTTTCCAGTGACTCTTTTTTCAGATTTTTCTGTTTGTAATTCAGAGGATCTTCAAGCTTAATAACCATGTAAATAGATTTTTTTTTTAAACACAGACTTATAAGGAAAAACATTATGTCCCAGATTTTCTAGTTTTCTATAATGGCATCAATCAATATATTTGAAAAGTATGTGTATGTGGGGTGTTTATTTGTTGAATTATATATTTTTAGTTTGGAAGGAATTAATTACTAGAATTTTATCTGTATACAGAAGACAGTGTTGTAGTTCTGGCTCTCAGTGGTGATACTGATCCTTAGGGCAGAGGATTGGATCCTTAGGACTGACCTTCTTTAATGTGCAAAAAGGGAAATGCTGCTTAGTATTAAGATTGACCGTATCTAGTATGAAGTATAATAAATGTTTTTGGGTTTTTGACAATCAGTTAGCTATTTTCGCTGTTGCAGAAATCTGGACAATTATCACCTGTTAGTGTTAATCCTGGTCAGTACTGTGCCTTTTCTAGAACACTGCTGCTGTAATGATACAGTTCTTAAACTTGTTAAAATTTGTAGTAGTAACTGTGGGGAACTGTTCTCAAACCTATGTTGTTAAGGCATGCATCTTGTTTACTGAACTGCAAGGCATTTCATAATCTAATCAACTGCCAGGCTGATTACTGCTGGCCAATCATCAATCTTGTACTTTAGGAGTAAATTAAGATAGTTTCTTACAAATTGCTGTTAGATTGCACACCTACTAGATGCTGGATTTAATGTGGCATCTGGTTGCTTGTTATCTATCTTATGGAGTACTCTGGTTTAAACTCTGTTTTGCATTTTATTTCCAAACACTTCACCCAGGATCTTTGGAAGCCTATGACTTTGACACCAGGAGATAACCTTTCTCTTTTTCCTTCATTCTGCCATCACTGTCCTGCATCTTGGTTCTCTTTTCTTTTTCCCTTCTAGGAATTTCTGTTTGAAATCTCTAAAATAAAATGTCCTTTCTTCTCATTTGGTTAATTTTTGCTTGACATTCACTTCTTTTTTTCCCTTCCTATCAAAATAGCTATCTAAACACTGTTTCTAAGCCATTTGAAGTAGATTAAGCATATAAGTACACATTGCTTGGCAGTATCCCTTTAGCTGTTCAAAGTCAGAGAAGATTGTGGTTAGTGTTTTGTGTGTTGTTTTTTTGTCAGTCCCAAGAACCATCCCTAAGTCTTACTTTTGGTTTGATTTTGAATAATTTTTCTTGGTATAGTTTTGTTTATGCAGTACATTGTAGTGTCTGCATTTCACCAGAATCAGTGTCTGAATTCCTTTTTAATTTATCCACCTTATCCCTTCCCCCTCCTTTTGTTTCTCTGAATTACTTTCAAACAGATGCGCTCAGGTCAGCTTTCCCGAAAGCTGTGGGGATCAAGCAAACGGCTCAGCCAGATTTCATCAGGAGAGACTGAATATAACACTCAAGATTCCAAGTGATTGCTGCTTCTACCTTCTCTCACGGATTCCAGAAACATGTTTAATCTTTTTGTCACTTTAAATGTGTAAATATGTAATCAGGGGCTTAATTCTTAAATCTGTTGATGAAGAACCTATGGCAGAGGTATAGTAGTAAGCATATGTACTCATGCAAGTTAGCTTGCTTGCATATTTTTCCTTAACTGTGTTGACTTGGTCACCGCAGAATCCCTCTCTCAACAGCTGCTAAAACTGTGTTTTGGGAGGAAAAAAAAAACCCCAACCAAAAATAAAAACCCCACAGGTCTCCAAACCCAAACTTGCTAATTGAATTTAAGATAAGTAGCATTTGATTTAAAGCTAAGTAGGGCCAGATGCTCCTTGATCACAAAGAAGATATTTGGCTTTGCTTTGGCAGCATTGTTATTCCCCAGTAAATTAAAACTCTGGCAGTTGCAATGGTTGGGTTCAGAATTGGGATAGCTGACAGTTAGGCTTTCTCAATACATTTTTTAGCCCAATGAACACGTTATTGCAATTTGTTCATGTAATGGCTGTTGCTTTCTTCTTTTGTGTAGTTCCAGTTTTAGGCTGTTCTGCAAGGAACATCTGTGTTGCACTACTTGATTATCAGAAATTGTTTAAAGTACAGACACTAATAACTTCAAAGGAGTTGAAAGTGGTGAAGGAAGCTGAAGGAGGTAGGAAATACTTGCTGCTGAAAATTATTTATATTGTTAAGTAGACTAAGACACACCAAGAAATCCCATGATATATTTAATATCTTGTAGAAATACAGAGGAAGAATCATTATCTGTATATTGGTCAAAGATTAATCTGCTTCATTAGTAAAGCAACTCCTGCAAACAAAAGATAAATTTCCACTGCAGAATCATTATGCAACATTGCATCACAATTTAATTAAAAATAGCACCTGTTTGTTTCTTGGCTTGGTGTTCACCAAACCAGTTGTTAGCCTTCATATATTTTTTCTTTAAAAACAAGCAGGGAAAACCAGATGATGTAACCATTTTGAAGTTGTGTTTAAGTCCTGGTAAAAGAAAATCTCTGACCCTTACATGCACTGTACCCAATAGCACGCTATGTTTTTGGAGAAGACATTACTGATTTTTATTTTTTTTCTGGGTTACCAATACACGATGATAGAAGGATGTGCATTTTGCTATCAATCCGACATTTTCATGTTAGTGATTTAAATCATAAACCCCATACTGTTAGAAAAGCCTGGTGCTGAGGGAAAAGCACAAATTTTTGGATCGGCGTGTAAAGGTATGTGTGTCTGTGTATATACGTGTGTATGTGTATATATGTGTATATTCATGTATGTATGTCTGTTAAAAGGAGAAAATACCATGGGTTAAGGGGAGTCTAGATACAAGGCTGAACTGTAAGTGATTCTTAGCTAGTATGTTCCCTTTTGGCTACCCCTTTCTTCCCTCTGCCATCACTTTTTTGTTATTTTTTATTTATTTATTGAAATGGATGTGTGTTGTATCTCTTATAAATGGTATCAGATATTCCCTGTGGCTGGCTGGGAAGTTGTTGAACTACCTGAGGAATTGCATCATGTATAATCTCATTTCATTAACTTTAAGCACAATATTTATCAACTTTGTAGAAACAATAATACCTCCTTACCCTGCTAAAGGATAATCTTTACAATTTTTGTCAATGTCATTAAAACTGATTTCTTCTCCTCAATTTCTTTACTGGAAAAAAATCCCTCTTAATGACTGATTAGTGTAAAGAAAGTTGCATTGCTTTTTCTTAACTCCTGTAAATGAAATAATAAATGAGGCTAGTGAACAAGTGGGTCTATGCATAGTTGCAATATTCTAACTAATCACTGTGACAGACTGGATCATCTGGAAAGTTAGGAGGAAATAACAATTACTTTCCTGAGTCACCTACCAAGAGAGGATTAAATTTCCAGAAGTAGAATGATGGGGGTTTTTTTCATACTCCATTAAAAACCACATCCCATATTTTCAAAGCTATAGAGAAGAGAAAAATACTATTTTTTATCAATTACCTATCCAATAAGAATATTAGATACTCTGGAAGTATTAAGTTTGTACATGAGAATGTGAAGTATGTTTGTCCATTATAATTTCATGAAGAAGGGATTTCAGGGGAGCTTTTTGGAGAGTAGTTTAGAGGAATTTCAGCTCAGAATGTGAGATTTTTCTGTGTTATGGGAAGTTGAGAAAACTCTGTTGGGACATTGAGTTGATGGTTTTTATAAGTATGCATACATGTTGTGTTTAAATGCATATATGAGGCTAAGTGTTTATTTGCAGGGGAGGGGGCAGGAGATTATGATGTTTTGGGCTAGCAGAGTAAAGTGGAAAATTGGAGGAGATGGATCTTTCCTAGTGTTTGTTGAGAACATAGTTTTCTTTTTGGCACTTGCATAGACAGGTTTGCATAAGGGTTTGAAAACATCCTACTGTGGGTCAGGTATGTTTATACAACAGTTGAATTATTGTTTTGACTCGTTTAATACTAAAGAATACTGACTACAGTGTGTCAGTTTAAGTAAAAGATAATGTTGCAATATTAGGGGAGGAAATAGTTTATGACAAAGACCTTTGACATTTGAATACCATCATTTCAATGCATCACAAGCATTGGGTGATCTTCACTAATACCTGGGACAGGTTTAGATGTGGGCTGTTCTTGGGCTCTCAGATTTGAGGTTAGTTTGTGCTCAGCACAAAGCAGCAGCTGCATGAGGATGGGAGCCCTGAGCTCCTTTTGCTCTGGGAAGAATGGCAACATCCACTGCCTTTTGATCTTGTATCTGGCTCTGAGGATGGAGAATACACATCACACACTGGACGTCCTTGCCAGAGGCCTTCTGGAAAGGCCTCCATGCCATTGAAGGTCTGCCCTTTGTCTTTCTCTAAATCCAGCTTTAAATGAACGAGAAAAGTCGTCAATGTGAGTGTTAGCTGGCATGTTGTTTCTTTTGGGTTTAACTTATTTGTATGGAAAGTAGAAAATAATTTTTCTGATCAGCTGTTTAGGTTGGTTGAGTTGCAGTCTGTTCTGCAGTACGCTGTGAATTAGTGAACTCACTTTCATAATCCTTTGATTTTTTCCAAGTCAGTAAAGCTTAGGATCCCATTTTGCTTTTCAGGTAGTGTTGGTGAAATAAGATTCTCCTTTGGTTTTGAACAAAGATTTATTTAGATGTAATGAGTAAAGCTGTGAGATGAGAGAATTCCAATTAAGAATTTAGAATAAACAAGTTAAGTGGCATTTGTTTCATAGCACTACATTTGTCACCATCTTCTTGGTGATATTTTTAATTTTTGGAATAACTCTAATTACTTATCAAAGTTTAAGATGTACTTACCTATGAAACTGAAATCTGACACACTTTTCATACCTGTGCATAAATGAGACCAAGTAGTTAGCAGTATTGAATAACTTCTCTGTAGCAGTTTTGAGCTTGGGTACCAAAGGATATTTAGAAGACATCTCTCCTTTATTTCAAATAAAATGTTTGCTAAATTTATCAATTTACTTGTAATTCTTGATAGTATTTTAGTTGTCTTTTTATCTATAGTGAAGAATCCCATCTAGTCTTTGCTGGTTTTGTACTATACAAGCACACAGAATGTGAAATGCTTGCTCTGATTAGCATCTGACTTAGGCAAGTTTTTCTGTATCTATATACTTGTTAGCTATTACTTGTTTGTAGCATATCTAGAAACCACATCTTCTATCATCCATGTACCTTACCAGCACAAAATAATAATCCCAATCTTAAACTAACTGTCCTTCTCCTGATTGAGGCCACATTGTGGACATAAGGTTTTAGAAAGCCTGTTTGATTTAAAAAGTAAGAAAGAAAATATAAAAACCTCAACAAATTCAAACTAACAAAACAAACAAAACCCCACAACTTTTCCGTGCCCAAAAACCCACACCCATATTACAATTATTTTGCTCATCAGCAACACTGATATAAACAAGCTTTTTTCCCCCCCTGTGGTATGCTTTACATCATTAATATTATCACAAAACAGGTTTATCAAAGTCTTCACAGGCTTTAAATAGCCTAGTCAATTGGCTATTTTAGAAGGATCCTCTTGAAAGTTGTATTTCTTTGTCCTTTGAATGCAAAGAACTAAGTTTCTGCACTGGAAAAATTCTATATGGGACTGGTAACATCAGTCTGCTTTAAGACAGTCCTGCAGGAATTATAAATTTATTTTTATTTATAATGCACAATATTATGTGGGTCTTTTAACTCTTGCCTTAGTCAATGGGAGCTGTATACCTCACTTCCCTAAATCATGTCTCCCTCCTCCGTGTCCTCTGCAAGTCTTTCCCAATCGTAATTAACAAAATCATTAGAAAATTTAAATAAAGGAACCAAATACGGCTCAAAGCTTTTACTGTGTACATGTATTTAGCTGAAAATGTGTATCTGTCTATAGATTATGGAATGGTAGGGAGCTTTAGAGCTGGAAGGGCTGTAGACATGTCGATGTTCTTCTGCACCTATATTGAGAGTCTGTGTAGACACGTGCTCTGTATTGTCACCTGAAAGCATTCCTGTCTTCCACTGCTAAAGGCACCTTGCTGACTAGGTTAAATGCTGAGCCTAGGGGCTGTGAATATTTTCCATTTTTCCTTTCAAGGAATTAAATGCATATCCTAATGTGAATCTAAGGTCTGATCTAATACGGTTATAAGAAAGCACTATATAGGGTTATATTTAATTGGATGGAAATTCAAGTATGTACTTCAATGCTTTCTAGGTATCTTTATGCTTTTGACTTAAAAGCTATGTTGGTTTCAGTTGTAAATATGACATTTGTTAGTAGTCTCCTTTTGGGGAGAGTGAGTTTTTGTGGAATCATATGCATGTGGGTTCATTATATGCCAATGTTAGTCAACCGAGGTGTTTGGAAGATGTCTTTCCCTCCATGCCAAGGAGCCAATCTTGTTATTACTGATAGCCCTTGTTCACACATACTTTTGAAGGAAGCAGGGTTTTTTCTAAAAAGCTACTGCAATTAAATAAATATTGATAAAATGGTATTGTCCCCTTTTTCACTATTATAGTCATCAGATGGCTGAATGTGGAAATGCCTCTGCATGGCACCATAACATGCTCTGCAGTTTCAGTTGAGTGCTGCTGACCTTACTGCAGTCTTGAACACCCCATATGTGAGGAATTGCTTGCAGTGGTTAGTCCAAGGTCCCCTTTGGTTTTAGTTCACCTTTTTGCTGTGCATCTGTGGAAGAAGACTGGTGTGTTTTTCTTTTAGTTACCATTTACCTAAATGGTCCAGATAAAATATGTTTCACTTCAATAGAATTCTTTCAGTTGTGTGTTATTCCTAGTTTTGTTCAGTGGACTTGGGAAATTTGGCAGGTATTTCCAGAGCTTAGGCATGTGATTATACTCAGCACAGTCACAATTTCATAACATGTCTTCTGTTCCAGAAGCATAATTATCAGTGTAGATTATGGTTTAAAGCTGCTAAGATGTTTTGAGATTGGAATATAAAACTTCCAGCCATGTACATCATAGACCTAACTGAAGAGGCCACTTGTTTATTTAGCTTCCTATCTGGTCAGTATTTTCCTCTCAAGGGAGCCATATTTTTTGCCTTGAAATAGCTTTTTAAAATAAACTGAAGTCTTGCACCTGACAGTACTGCTTTAGTCATACACAGCTGTGAGCTGTTGCTTGGAGAAAGCCATGAGGGGAAAAAAGAATTTAAGGAAATACCTGTTCTGATTCAAGCCTTGACTATGTAGGAGCAGCTTAATACAAGATTAGAGTAATGCTACATGTAAGACTTACCTCCCCTTGGTGAGTGTTTTGATGGAAACTGTGATGCTACTCAGTTTGCCTGATGAACTTTTACTAAAGCTAATGAGGGAGTGGAAGCAAAGGCCTTACAGCAAGTTAACCATATCTTCTGATAATTTGTGCAGGTTGCGCAATTATGTGATTACAAATGGATTTTTAAATGCCAAAAATTGCCTTTCTAAAGAGTTAAATGTTAGGTCTGAGGAGTGTTGGAAATAGGTACTTTCAAAAATGGGCCTTCAGGCACTGTAATGAACTTGCTGTCCGTCTTCTGTGCAATATCTTTTTCCTGCTGGGTGCTTTAAGTGTATACTGTATGTCTTACTTTGTTTTGATCAGTATGTTTTAAGAGTGTGTATATTGGCTAATGATGGATTTTTTTCCTGTACAGCATGGTGGAAGATGTTTTACAATTTTGCACTTTTCTAGGATTTGCAAGTTTGTAACCTGACAATTTTTAACATGCACACTTTTGTACATAATTAGCATTGTATATATTTAACATGAGTCTGAAGCAAATAAAAGTAATTGAATGCATAACTTCTCCCTTTATTAATAGCATAAAAATGAAACAAAGTGTGAGAGTGCACATGAACAACCCTTTCATTTAGCAGGTAAAGCTCTGCAGCAGGAACAACTGACTTGGTGTCCTCTCTTAATTGTGTTGAAGTCACATTTTCTCGGTGGGGAAGGAATCAAAGTGGATACATGAACATACAGACCCTTTCAGACTTTGAATAGCTATGATTACTCAAGTATTGCAATAAAAAAAAAAAGTCTTTTGCTGTGAAGGAGATGTCCGAGACATGAATTAGGGTGAGGAAAAAAGCCCCCTAATATTTGTCTTTATTTATAAAGCTAAGGTTCCCCATCCACCCTGGGACTTATTCTATCTCTTTTCTTCTTCTTCATATAGTAACTTTGGCTGCAGAATACGGAAGGCTACAGGTTCAGAGATTGCTGTCAATCAGGAGGAAACTGAAATCTGTTCCAGGCTCATGTTCAGTTGGTTTCTTACCCCTGTAAACAAGAAAAATCATGCTGGGAGCTTTAACAGGAGCTGGGACTACTGTGCTTCCATCTGTTACTAGGGATACAACAAGGCACCCTTATTCTTAACAAGCAAGAGTTTTGACTCCCTTCCTTGCCTACACCATGGCACATACATATTAGATCTGAATATTAGTAATGTTCATATGATTAAAGACATGGGTTTCCTTGTTCTGGAGTTCCAGGCATTATGACCAAACTGGCATTCCCCTGGCTTTCGATAACAGAGCTGACTACTGGGGCTCTTTCTGTGAAGGGTAACGAGGCTTTGGACTCACAAGCATCGTGGATAATGCAATAGCACTTACTGGGTAAGTTAGACATCATGTAGACTGCTGGCATATTATCTGCTCCTTTGAAGCATAAAACTGCTCATGTTTTCCCCAAAGCAAAATGGAACCAATGGATTAAGTAACTTTTGTTGTGGGCGACAAGAAGCATGTGCCAGGAGTCTAATAGAAGCTTCTCTTGCTTTCTCTCTGAAGGAGGATAACAATTCAAATGAAACATTTACCTCAAAAACAGCCGTGCTCCTGTCACTCCCTGCAGTGTGGCTTTGTCTCCCTCCACTAGCAGCATCGCACCTTCCCGCAAGCCCTGGTGTAGGTGGAAACATTTAACGTGATTTTAAGCTATTTGAAAGGGTAGAGTGCTTGTCACAAGCAGGCCAGTCTTAGTGCCTCTCACCATGACTACAGACTAGACTTTCTCGCTTACCTAACAAAGATGCAAAGAGAAAATTAGGTGAGTTATCTTGTTTTAGAAGCTGCTTTTCTTGGTTATTTCATTTTTCATTTTTAAAGGAGAAATCATTAAGAGGAGAAAAGTGTGTTTATTCCCCCAGTTACTTCGTGCTCTAGCGAGCCCAGCTGGCTGTTGCTTGGCCCAAACTGGATCTAAGAATGATAGGGTAGACAAACTTTTTACTCCAAGATCAAGCACAGGGACAGGAGACACGGAGATCCCACTTCCCTAGACAAACATAATGAAATTACATATATACTACTGAATGTGCAAAATCAAAAACTGTATTAGAGATTACAGCTATCTGCAAAAAGATTAAGGTACCATCTGCATGCACACCATCCCCAGTGCACAGTGTGTGATTGGTGGCCAACAACTGGAAAGATCAGAGCTGCCTGAAATCCAGCGTTTAGCAACATAACATGCAGTGTGCATTTCATTTGCTCTAACCCATTTTCTGCAAGCAAGCAAAGCCCAAGGCTGAAGCTCTTAGCAAGAATACAATTAGTCTTCCATGCCACAGTTCTCTTAAGGCTTGTCAGGCAGAGAACCCACACTGACAGCTGCATGAATGCATTTAAAATGTTTATCATGCTACAGCCATGAGCTTCCTGATTGAGAACCACTACTCACCAGAACTGGAGGGGTGTTTGGTTCTTCATGATATTGGCGGATTCTTTCCTCTCTTGTCTCCTGCAATAATGGGTGTGGATTAACTTCCCAGGCCATCAGGTAGGACTTGGAGCTTATCCAAGTAGTGTGACACCAAGCAATTTCATAACATTAAACAAAGCAGGCATTTCCCCTCAAGCAGAATGGAATGGCAGGATTGACTCTAACTGATATTTATTTTACCCTTCATCATTAGTGGCAATTTAATGCAGATTGATCAAACAGAACTCACACAATCTCAATGCAGAAAAGCCTTAAAACTTATTTCCACTCAATTCATCGCTTGCTTGCTTGGTTGGTTTTTTACTATTGTCTCTATGTGCACTGAGGAAAGTGGTGGAAGCAAATGCCTGAGATGCCACCTTCATGAGAGTAGTGAATCATGGATTTCCAGTAAATATTTGCTTGTTTGTCTTCAAGCAGGTATTACACTGAAGAATTTTCCTTCTGCCATGTTTCCTGAGGTTTGCTGCTGAACTGAGCAACAGTAGTTAAGGAAATTAAATCAGGAAGATTTATGGGTAAGGAAACACAGGAACACAGTAGGGAGTTGGTACAGCACAGAGCTTCCAGCCTCCTCTCAAGGAAATAGCAAAAGTTATTTATAGGGAAAAGACTGCTTGCTTATCTAGCAACAAGCTGATTAAATGAATACCTACAACTTCATCTAAATTTTAGATGCACACCCATATCCACCATCTCTACATTGTTTCCTAATTCTTAATACTTCATCTAACCATGAAATTTTGATTACAAAGAGGAAAGTATTTGGCTTGTTAAGATACACCACAAAAACTGTTCCCTGAGCAAGTAGCTGACATGCTATTTAATCAGCTCCTCTGTACGTCTGTCTCTGTGTTTGATGGCTTAAATGTTTTTTCCTTCAATTATACTAGTACAGGTGCCTGCGCAGTACCGGGCATTACAGGGTGTGCTCCCTGCAAGGACACCAGAGCCTAGGTATTTTCTTATACAACAGACTGCATGGTATCTCATGATCTTCCTGTTCTGATGGTCTCTTTGGACCCTTAGATATCTTAACCTCTTAATCTATATTTAAGTTAGGTCTTCTCAAGCAGCCGGCAAGGCAGAACTTTCCGGAATCACAGTGCGTTGCATCTTAACTTTTCAGGTTTGGGTTTTTTTTTCATGTTTGATTTTTTTGGTTTTTTTTTATTTTTAAATTCCCTGATTCCATGCCAGGTATCAAGCACCAGCATGTCAGACATTGCAAAGCTTCTGTTTGTGAAAAAACACCTTTTTCACCTCGGTAACATGCAAAGAAAAGTTTTAGAAGGAAGTAAAGTGTTACTGCCTCAGTGGTGTTTCCAGTTTCTCCAGGGAGCAGCTGTTTGACATTCTGTAGCTTTGTAATGCCTCACAAATGCAGGCTCTGGTTACACCTCCGCACCCTGGTTACTGTGTTAGCTCTGGCATGCTTTACTTACACCCATGTGAGTGCTTTTAACATCTGGGTCCAGGTAGTGGGGGTTAATATTAAAAGGAACTAAACCTAGGGCCTGCAGGGAAGGTGGATAAACAATTGGCATGTCATTGGTGGTATTGATGCTGACAGTAGCCACGTTAGTTCCTGCACTGGATCCCATGTAAGGAATCCCATCCTGAAAGACAAAAGCAATGATCAGTATGCAGTATCACAACTAGGAACTACATTTTATAGAATCTATCAATCTCAGAGACTCAGCAGTCAGATCAGACTTAGTCCTTCTAGCTCATCTCCCTGCTAACTCTACAGGTGACAAGCAGAACAAGAATTCAGGTTCTGAGGCAGACAATGCTTGTCTATCAGAGAATTAGCTGCTGCATGCCCCATACTCACAACTCTGACCCCATCACAAGAGAGAACTTACAAGGTTGTCAGGACAGGTATTGGACTTCATTATTAAGAGGGGAGAAACTTGTCTATGTTGCTGTCACAGGAATTACCTGAACTAGCTTTTAACTAGATTCTGAAGAAGTAGACCATCTGAAGCTAATACAGCATTGTCATAGCATCAGCTTACCAGTACCAGTGTTGTTTAGGTATTAGTACTGAGTACTATGCTGTATATGGAAGAATGTCACACAAGCATGCAAGCTTACAGGTAAAAACCATTTGTATAAATAAGCTGTCTTGAGAGAATTGGTGCTAATACAAACAAATAATTATCCAGACTTCACTGGTATTTGAATATTTTCTGGATTTTCTGCCCACAACAGGCATTAAATTTCTATATATTAAGACAAGCCTAGCTAACCTTTCTTCTTGGCAGTTGGCCTTACGTAAATCTGCCTAAAGTAATTTGCAGCCCCACATTGCTAGGGGAACACCTTGCTTTTGTTCTCCTCCAGAGATGGTGTATCTTTGCTGTGCCTAAAAAGATTCACCAGCCAGAATGGGGCTGCTGACCAGAAGGCTCAATGGCACTCACACCTCTCAATTCCAAGGAGATACACAAAGTAATTATGTAATTTTCAACATCAACAGAACACTGTCTAAAAGGCATGTATGGATCCAATTTTACCACTACTTTATTAGCAGACAACCTGCAACATCAACACATCTATATCAAAAAGACACAAAGTGGACATCTCAAGCTGAAAAACAGGGTTTCAGAGCATAGACTAAATCCTGCACTGCTCTTGGTATGTTGAGGGACTTACTTCTAAAGTTCTACACAGCATTGTACATCTCAAGGTCTGGCAGTCCCACATCTAGGAAACTGCTCTAAAAAGACAGACTGCTGACCATAGTCTTTTCAATGACTTAATGACAGTTTTATGTGGCCACAGTCTTCAGTTCATCGGCTTGCCTGAGCTGGCTCAACATTGGAAGTATATTAGAAACAAAGATGTAGAATCAACTTGGATTTGCCTAAAAAAACCCTTATGCATGAGATCCTGCCATTCAGACTTGGCCAGAGTCCTGTTTTACCTCAAGAACTCTTTTCCTGATTTCGTGTATCAGACAGTTGTCATAAAGAGCTTTCAGGAGACGGAATGTGTTCCCACCTCCTGCAGAAAGAAAGTCCAGCTTATTTAACGTGTTTTCACCACCAGTTTTAATGGAAGCCTTTACAAATTTGGCAGGCTCAATGAATTCTATGCTCTATTCACAGTATTATCCTGCTTTGAGGAGCAGTAAATCCAGAAGCTTCATAAGAATGGTTATTAGGCAGGCGATGGGGTCATGCCCTGAGTCCTTCCTGTGAGGCTGACACTGGCTGTTTGACAGTGGACTCTGTTCTAACACCCAGGACCATGGTATCTGGACTAGATCTTCTTAGGCTTGATAAAGTCATCATACAGCTGTGATGATCATGCTTTTACACTGAAGTACTGTTCAAATTAATAATTTGAAACTTACTGAAGATCCATTAATAAATCTCTTCTACTTCCCTGCCCACCACTAAGTTTAGGGTTTTCAGTCTCCCAATGAAAGTTCTGTTTTCTGTATTTTCTAATAATTTCTAGGAAAAGCCTTTTAATTTTTGGTCCACAGTACCAGCTCTGAGCAGGACTAATCAAGTGCCCTACATAAAAATCATCAATGGGAAGAAAGAAGTAAAACTTACCAATAAATATTGCTTCAGATTTCCTTACAGCTTCCACTGGATCACAAGATTCATGAATGCTGTCTAGCCCATAACCTTAAATGAAAAAGTATTTACCTTTGCCACCTCAATCTGGTGAAAGAATGCGGTATGTTCAATCTCTCCTTGCCCACCCCCTGCCTTCCACCCTGAGCCAAATTTTTTGCCAGACAACCAGGGAAATTTCAGAGAACTACAACATAAAAGAGAGTATATCTCCTACACAGTGCAGGGCTTCTGCATCCAGCTGTACCAAAGAAGATGTTTGTTTTGTGGATATATGTGCTCTGTGTCTAAGAGCAGAGCATTTCACTCAGCAGGTGCAGGCTGAGACACAATGTCCTACGGAGCATTACCAGGTAACTAGGAAGTAAGGCAAAAGCTGTTAGTCTTGAACTTGGCTGTGAAGTCTGATGGGATGGGCCATCATTGGTCTATCATCACTTGTGCAAATATCTAATCTGAGTCTTGTTTCTGTTAAAATCTCTGGCTTTCACAGATTTGCCTTGCTGGGGTTCATGGACTACAGGAAGTGTCAGGAGAACATGGACATTTGATAGCAGCAATCTTTCTGCAAGTCAAGGAGCAAAGTGTACTGCCTAGGGAAGTGAGTACTGATTATTACTACAGTAACAGGTCCAAAGTTACCCTGAACAGTGATAGATACTAGGTGAAGGTGTTGCTGTAGGCTGCTCTGTAAAGATCTTTGCTCCAAGCAAAGTGCTGTTGCTGCTCATCATGGCACTATCTGGCTAGTTGAAGTTCTTTATAGGAATGGTCTTTGCTTTACCACCAGTGATTGCACAGCTTGAGCATATACTGGAAGAAACGTTCCCTTATGTGATTAAACTTAGTATTTAGGAATAAAATCTTCCTCCCTGAAGTGGGTAGAAGTGATTGCAGCAGGATTTCTTCTGGAGGCCTCCAAAGCATCTATTCCTGGACAGAAGTCTGGAGAGAGTTCCTGCTGCTCTCTCCAGCCCCTGTGCAGCCCCTCCCGTGTCCCCAGCACAGCCCATCCCGTGTCCCCAGCCCCTCCCGTGTCCCCAGCACAGCCCATCCCGTGTCCCCAGCCCCTCCCGTGTCCCCAGCACAGCCCATCCCGCTCCGGGCCGTGGGCGCTGCCGGGCCGGGCTTACCCAGGCTCTCAAACTTCTCCCTAGCGGTCCGGGCGTAGGCATCGCGGTCGTGCAGGGCGTAGGGGATGAACAGCNCGAGTCGCTCGCGGCCCGGCCATGCTGGACTTCGCCATCTTCGCCGTCACCTTCCTGCTCATCCTGGTGGGCGCCGTGCTCTACCTGTGCCCGGTAATGCTGCCGGCGGCGCGGCGGGGCGGCCCGGCCTGGCACGGCCCGGCCCCGGTGCAGAGGGGCGGGCGGAGAGGGCCGCAGGGCCGAGGGGCCCCATCCTGTGCTCCCATCCCTTGGCCCCATCCCACGGCCTATTCCTTGGTCCCTGCCCATTTCTTGGCCCCATCCCCGGCGCACCCTTTGGCCCCATCCCGTGGTCCCATCCCCCGGCCCCATCCGCCGGCAGTGCCGTGCCCCCTCTCCCATTTCCCGTATCCCATATCGCAGCGGCCAGCTGGAGCGTTCCTGGGACACCGCACCCTGCTCCTCCTCCTCCAGGGGCTGCGGGACTGAATCCCGCTTACCAGAGGCGGCATCTGCTCGCCTGGCCCTTTCGCACGTCTGCAGGGCAAAATTTGTGTGCGAGATCCCACACTGCAAACCTGGCCCGCTGAATCTTTACACAGACATCTTTCATCTAACCAGATGAATAATCCTGGTCTAGCCCGTGGGACCAGGCTCACACTTGCAGTTTATTGGCTTAGCAGGTTTGAAGCCTGCAGATATTTCATATCCAGCTTTTGTTTAATGTTTGTAAGTAGTGCAGCAGTATTGGTGTGGAAAATCCATCTCTCCTGCTGAAAAGCTATGGGCCTTGTGTAAAATCTGAAGTAGCCATAGATTGATGCATTTCCTTTTATTCTAGGCATCTAGGCAAGCATCAGGTATCCCTGGGCTGACTCCAACTGATGAAAAGTAAGTCGTTTCCATCTCATTGATCAAGTTCAGCATTGGCAGAGGATGCTGTTCATAACCACATATCCTTTGTGTTCCTCAGGGATGGCAACCTGCCAGATATCATTGCCAGCAGCAGTTTACATGAGTTTCTGGTGAACCTTCATGAGAAATATGGCCCACTGGTCTCCTTCTGGTTTGGAAGGCGTCTTGTTGTCAGCCTCGGCTCCATTGATCTCCTGAAACAACATATTAACCCCAACCGGTTGTGTAAGTCTCCTTTCTAGTGACTTTTAGCCTATTTGTTCTGGCCCTGCTGGATATCCTATGTCAGAGAAAGTTAGGGGTTCGTTCTATGTTGAAAGAAATTGAGACTTTGGTAGCAGCTGACATGGTTGTTCAGGTATGGCTTTGCTCCTGCTTAGTGGACTCAAGTATCAGTGACCAAGAGTAGCTGCTGTTCAATGGCCACCAAGAAATCAGTGCACTTGTGTCTTTTGCCAGGCAAATGTTTATGGAAAGCATCATGCTCATTAGTCACTTGATAGAGCAAGGTGAAGCCACTTGGCATACCTTTTAAAGGCAGCTTGAAATACAGTTTAAGAGGGGAAATTTTGCTAAACTAAATCTGAAAACAGCTTTTCTAGTTTGTGATAACTGCCTTGTGTGGTTCAGCATAAAGGTTTTTTAAACTATTATTTGAAAAAAAGTTCCTTAGATTTCATTTTTCTTTGGTGTGTAGAATTCTGTGCTGAAAGTCTTTAATGAACTTTCAGTCTTGCAAGTGGTTGGTGGTGCTGGTAGCTGAGTTGATCATCTTAGTTCTGGGAGGATATTTTAATTCATGGTGTAAGCCACTTAGGTGGGTGTTTTGCTTCCTGAGGTGATCACAGTCAATAAGTTATCTCAGTTGATGTTTGGGTTTAATCTCTTGCTTTTCTGGGTTTTATCTCACAAGGTTCAGTGAGGTGCTGGGTGCACACCTCTGACCTGATCCTGAAGGCTGTCTTTAGGCACAGGCAGATATCTCAGATCACTTTATGCTGGGGTTGTGATGGGTAAGCTTCATGTACAGTTGCATGACAGACTCAAAAAAATGCAGTGACAATCTGGGAAAGGAGTGGGAGTTAACGAGGATCAGAAGACACAGTGAATAATGGTGACACTCCAGAAGGTGGAAAACCACCCTGAAAGATTTAGATGTTCTCAAATGTGTTTGGGGGAAATTGAGCAGACAGTCACTTTCTCAAAGCTCAGAGAAATAGTGACAGGCCTGTGAGCAGGGAAGTTCTCAGAAGTGTTCTCAATTCGTGAGTTTTGAATATCAGAGGCAGATTAATGCAGCACCTGGACTTATATGCAGGAAATTAAGTGACCCAGGCAGCTAAAGACTAGCCCAGTATCCTGCTATGCCAAGGCCTAAACATTTTACTAAGCATGGCATGGGGATGAATAAGATGCATGTTGTACTTTGATAATTAGACTTCTAGACAAGAAAAGTGGTAGAATTGTGTTTCTGTCAGGGTTTCAGTTCAGAATTTGCCTGGGCACTGTGTGGGTCATCCTATGGCTTAAGAGAAATGAAAGAGGAAGCAAGGGTGTATTGTCTTGGAAAAGTGAAATACTGTGTTGGGGAGGTGAAGTACTCCCACTTAGCATCCTGCCCTGATGACACTGTGCTGGAACCCTTTGTCTACACAGGAAAGCAACCCTTCGTCTACACAGGAAAGCAGAGTGAGATGGGTATCCCTGAGGGCTGGGGTAGCAGGAAGAGGCAAGGGAGGAGAAAAAGCAGGCTGCATGAATTGCCCACAGGGTAACATGGCCATGGAAGAAGAAGAAGAAAAGGGTACATTGATTCATGTATTTTCTGTAAAGAGAGGAAAACATCTGGACTGCTGCACAAGAGGAACATGAGCCAGACCTGGAATCCTGTGTGTGGCTGTGATCTCTGGCGTGATGTTGAATAAAGCAAGTGCAAATAAAGGCTGCCAGTGCTCTCTGAGCACTGAGAGAAATGGGAAGCCTGTCATGCAGGAGAAGTCAGGGAAAGTGTGTTCAGCCCAATAGGAGGAACAGCTTATGGGGAGATCCTCATAAAGACAGCAGCAGTGGGCTTGAGAAGGAGGGTTCTCATGATCTCAGACCTGAAAAAGCAGTGATATTAGTTGTATCAGTACTTGCCTTTTAGCATGGATGCTTGTCAGAAGTGCTCAAACTTTTATTAGAGGTGAGGAATTTTACTGGTTGTATTTCCTGAAGCATTGAGGTATAAACAATTGTAGCTGAGTAGCTGTAGCAAGACCCTTTCCGTACCATTTCTTGGAGAGTGAGAATAGGGGTTGTAGTATCTCTCAGCCATGACCTGGGTCTGGGCAGCTTGAAGGTTTTGTTGGAGATGTGGTCTTGCCTGTATCTCTTCTGTGAACACAGTGCTATGGGACAGGAGACAGCCTACTGTGGACTGCATTGTATCCAAGTCCTCACTTTTCAGCCCCACTTGAACACCCTTGCCATGAGCCTCTTCCTCAGTCTGCCGGGTGCCTGAGGCCAAAACTGCTTTTCAGAGGTGCCTGTCTGTTGGTTTCCAAGGTTGAGGTGTAGGGTTTGGCTCCCAGTATCAGGCAAAGATTTCTCTCTTCGCATGTGTGTGTCACAGGTACAGCCAAACTTCTTGGAGACAGAAAGAGAGAGAGGTGCAGATAGCACATCTCACATCAGAGCCTTGAAGGTGGACTAATTGCATTCATAGTCATTAATGTTTCCAGTGCCAGGAGACTTTCCTTATGCTTAAAACAATGTGTGAAATTGGTATGTTTTCATGGCCTCTTAAAACTTGGTTGAGATTAATTTGCAAGGAAAATTCAAAGGAAGTAAAAATCTGCTGCCGGGAGTGGTGATGAGTGGCTCAGGGGAAGCAGTCCAGGCCTGCAAAGAGTGTGGATGTGGAGAGAGTGGATTAATGCAGGATTGCCAGGAGCAGTGAGTTCGGAGACCCACTTGGAAAACTCCTGTGAATCAATGTTGCATTTTGGGTTGGGATAATGAACCTGAAGCACACTGAATCCTGGAAATGGAGCTATGGGTCCTGACCTGTCTGAGCAGGGCAGCTTCATTACTGTCCAGGAAACATTTGTATTGTGCAGCTTCAAAGGTCCTTTCCATCTCTGATGTTCAGTTCTGCTTGGCCTCTGACTCGACTACCCGCTTAGATCTTTTCTCCATAGTTAATTGCAGCGGTGTCCATGACAGCACTCTGAGGTTCTTCGGATGAGGGACATTTCCTTGGAAGTCAACGTTAACAGTCAAAATTTTGATACGTTACACTAAGAGGACTGCAGATGTAACCCTGGAGATGTTTTCAAGACAAGGACATAAGTCTGTGAAAGTTCTGGCAGAGCAGAGCTCTCTGCAGAGGCAGTTTATGCCTTGTGGAGTCACTGGCCTCCCACAGCTGTGGAGAAATAGCCTTTTCCCAAACAGTGCAGAGCCAGCCCTCATCCCTGCGCACTGCAGCCTGAGGGCACAGCAGTGTCTCAGCGGTGTGGGACTGCTCTTTTGGACTAGGGACAAGGGGGGAAGAAAACGGAGCCCATGGCTGATCCAGCAGTTTTCTTTCGTATGCACCAGGAAGACTTTGCAGTTCCAGGAGGTGTTGGTGCTGAGCATCCTCTGGCCTGTCTAGATGCCTCTGCTTATCAGATTTGTTGTGTGGGTTTTACCACCTGCCATGTGTCTTTCTGGCTACCCAGTATTGTGCCAAGCTCTGCCAGGGCCAGTCAGCAGAGAATTGTGGCATGAATAGCAGCAGCCACTCCATGACAAAGTACCCTGGGGGAGGAATTGTCAGCAGCAGCTAGAGTCACATAACAGCCTGCTCCACGTGGAGAGCCACAGGTACCATCTGCTGTGCCAAAACACACATGCTCATACTCCTTGTCATTCAAAGTGGGAAAGAGGGTAAGATGCAGAGCTTAAAAGCACTGGAAGGGAAAAGATGTGAGAGAAAAACATTTAGGAAAGATTACCATATTCATGCCTCTGGCCTCATTAGCATCTTTTATGTCATTAAGTAGTAAGTCCTCTGCAGGTGGGAATTGTCTCTTCCTATATGTTTGTCTAGTGGCATAATGAGGCCCTGATCTCTACAGGGTATCCTGGATACATCCACAGCTGGTGGAGTCAGATGTGTCTAGCCCAACCTCGATGTTTTCTGATGCCTCAGAGATTTCACTCTCCATCTGGGAGGAATAACAGACTGTGATAAACAGTGACAATATCCCTCTTGAAAACCCTGATTGCCGCTTCCAGATAGTTCCTTAAAGATTCTGCCAGTTCTGCAAGACCCAGTGAAAGGTTTACAGAAAGAGAAAAACATACGCCTGCTTTATTGCACCATTTTGCATTGACACCTAATATACTTTCGCAAATGTATTAGGTAAATTCAGAGTTAAAAATCTAACTGAAATGAGTCATGGATATGGAGGTTATGTTTTTGTCTAGTTTGTATACTGTTCCAAGAGTCTATGTGGAAGAAACATGGAAAGAAGGCGATTAGCAATAGAAAGCATTCTATAGCTCAGTGAGGTACTGTTTCTGTAAGAGCTTCCGAGCTTCTCTGCTGGAGGCAGCTCTAACAGAGAGGTAGGTGCAAGTTTGGGAAGAGCTTGTCAGCAGGGAACCCAGTGCATGCAAGAGAAATCACGCAGGAAGAGTATTAAATAAGTATTAAATAGGATTTGCTGGAGCAGTGAAGCCAGGGGAGGAGTGCAGAGCCTCTGGCTGTCTCTCATGTGAGCTGATATGTCCTGAGTGCATAGCCTTGATCAGGGCAGGAGGGCACACCAGATGTGAAGAGAGAATGTGCTAGAGGGGCTGGGTCAGACTAGAGGAGAAGGGGAAGGACCATGCCACACTCAGTCTTGTCACCAAGTCTGTGGTGCAACCAGGAACAAACTGGGAACAAGCTCCAAAGGCATTGTTACTGAAGAGTTATTTGGTAGAGCCAGCAGACAAACTCTGCTGGGGCAGCTGATCACAGGATGGCACCCTGCCCCACAAAAGAGATCTTTAGATGTCCCAGCCCACACTGAGCAAGAGAAGCTTGGCACCCCAAAGAGACTGTTCCGAGGGGAAGGAGCCATGCCTTGCTCCTTGCCCAGAAGTAGCAGCACCCAATTAAAGAGGTTGCTGTTTTCATCACCCCTGTGTAGTGTGACTTCTGAATGGTGTTTCCTCGATTTGCTTTCAGTGGATCCCTTTGAGACAATGCTGAAGTCCCTTCTGAGGTACCAGTCCAGCCTGAAAGGGGATACAGGAGAGAGCCACATGAGGAGAAAGCTGTATGAAAATGGTGTGACCAAGTCCCTGCAAAGTAACTTTGCTCTCATCCAGAAGGTACGTAACTGCCTTTGTATAGCAGAGAAGCCCCCTGTGTGGCTCACAGGGGGAAGTTTAGTGAGGATGATCACCAGGATAAAGGACCTGCATTGCAATTAGTGCTGGAACTATAAGTGTCTGACACAGCGAACAGTCTCTGCCCAATCAAGCATGGTGTGACTATTTGGTTTCTCTTAGCTTTAGTGGGTTAGGGGGAAGGGCTGAGCATGGTTACTTTTTATGCCAAGATACCAGATGCAATTAAAGGTACTGGAGCACCTGCATTCTAGATATATTTCCCAGGACAGGAGGGAGGAGCAAAGAACCAGCTATTGGGACCACAAACAGGTGAAGAACTGTTCTTTTGATTTAGTCCAGCAGCCAGAACATGATCTGTTTTCCCAGTCTGGAGCTATTAGTATTAAAGGGTTTAAGGTTTCATTTGTGACAGAGGGAACAAGAGAGGAGGATAGGGCTGCCTTGTTGGGGGAAAACCTCAAAAGAGGCAGAAATGCTACTGTTTAAGTTAACAATGGAAAGAATCCCTGGACAGAGTGTAGCTTCATGCCATAGCCATGAAAGTGTGGTCTGCCTCAGGAACTGGATGGGAATGTCTCCAGGGGGTGTTTGGTAAATAGACTGCTGATATTACTTCTAACTAATGGTTCATTCCCTCTCAAGCTGTCAGAAGAGCTGCTAGCCAAATGGCTCTCCCTCCCTGAGGCACAACATGTGCCACTCTGCCAGCACATGCTGGGCTTTGCCATGAAGTCTGTCACACAGACAGCTATGGGCAGCAGCTTTGAAGATGACCGGGAAGTCATCCGATTCCGCAGGTACCATGATGCAGTAAGTGTCACCAAGAGCCAGGAAATATCCTATTGTCTTTTTCCAAACTAAGAGCACAGAGTTTGTGCCTTTGTGTAGTTTAATACAAGCTATTGCCTCAACTGTCCCAAGCTGAAACTGTTAGAAAGATCCTACTGTTGATCCTGCTGTCATTAGTCTGACGTGTTTTTAAAGGATCCACGGGTATCAGAAACCCAGATCCAATGGCAGCTGGGAGGTCTTTGGTACCTAAGTCAGTTAAACTCTGTTGGGAGAGCCAGTGGAACTTCTTTTTGAAGATTTTCTGAAGGCTCTGTGAAATTGTGGAAAAAGAGAAATCTGAAATGATCTCAAACTGTATCCACACAAGGGGATGTTAAATCTGCTGGTAATAGGGTGGGAAAGAAACAGTTTCCATCTCCCATTTAAGATTCCCATGCCTTTTCCCCCTACAGTTGTAATTAGAGTTGTTTCATTTCAACTTAATTTCAGCTATAATAGACATAGTATCTGAAATGGGATGTGGTGTCCAAAATCAGAGACCAGTTCCATAATCATGGGAAGACTTAATTTTTGTGGGAGTGTTTCATTTTCCTGAGTAGGGAAGAACAGAAAAATCCCAGCAGTCTCAGCCTATGGTGAGTGATGGTTCTGTTCTCACTGTCCTTTCAGATCTGGTCAGAGGTTGGGAAGGGTTTCTTGGATGGGTCTCTTGACAAAAACATGACCAGGAAGAAGCACTACGAAGATGGTAGGTTCCTTCCTAAATCAGTTTTTCTCCCACTGTGGTTAATACTTAGGAGTTAGCTAGTGTATGAAAGCACTTAATTTGCCCAGCTGTCTTGGCTTTTCTTCGCTTGGCTGTCATTCCATAAGCTACCAGATGTGTCGTACTTATCCTCTCATAAGATCATTGTTTTGGGGGTGAGTGACAAGTCTGCCACTACTTGAGAAGTTTGTAGGACTAGAACTCTAGTTCTATGCCTAGTTCCAGGATCTGGCCAGTCTGAAGAGTGATAGAGGTGAAGTATCAGGGTCTGCTTACTCCCTTCCTGTTCTGCTCCCGACTGTCCACTTTTGACCTCTCTTGGAGGCAAGCAACTGTGCTAGGTGGAGACAGGTGGAGCCACTTGATTTGGCCTATGTGGGCATCCATGTGATGTACCCTTTGGGCAATGCACTGCCAGTCGCTCACGGGCTGGAGGACACAAGTACAGAGGTGCTGCTTTGATGGATACCTTCCATGTGATAGCCTCTGATGTGCTCTTACAAGGAAACAGGATTTTTCAGGTCTGTTATGGCATTACTTCTGTTTCTCATATATTTTATAGTAGGTTATTTTATCTTTTAGTTGTCCTTTCTTTTTTGTTCTTAAGAATTAAACCCTTTCAGTATTGATTCATAAGATTTTAAACAGAAGTAGCTTTTACCTAGAACTAAGAATTTGCTTGTAAATCCTCCAAATCCAGTGTTTCCTTCTTTATACTGCTGGTTCTGTGACTTTCAGAACCTGAGGACAACTACTATCCCATTGAAATGGGTTCCTCCCATGGTCACTCTTCCTGAGTGCATGTGATGTTGCATTAGGACGCAATTTCACATACTGCAGATAATGAGACTTGGTGTTTTAGTGTTGCTGGCCTTCCTATGCAGAGATGATCAAAGAAGGGTAGTTTTAAGACAAAGGGGCTGAATTTGGCCTTGGTAATTGGAGTTTCAAATCCAAATTCTGCTCCATGTTTCTTGGATAGTCTTCAGTAGGTCATTTAAATCAGGCAGCCAGCGGCATCTAGGTCCCTAACTCCCCTTGGTGCTCACAACAGTCACCAGGAGGTGGGCACTCAGACATCTTCAGCTGTGTGGACTCTGCCAAAACCCTTCCACATTTTCCCCACCTTCTCTCTCCATCTATTTAGACTCTTTAGCACAGAGCCATCCTCCTGCTCAGTGCCTGTAGAACCCCTGGCAAAAGGGGCACCATCAGTGGCTGGAGGTGCTGTGGTACTGTAGTAATTCCAGCTCTCCAGGGCATGTAAGCAGTGTTACATGGCTCATGCATGTTTTTATGGGGGCTGATTGAACACATTCTCTGATGGTCCAACACTGTTACTTGACTTCCCCTTACGTGATTTCAGCTCACAGAGTGCACATCTCAGTTATACCTGTAAGGATGGCTATTTAAGGGCAACCTGTGTTATTTGACTCCTGCATTTTCAGCTAAACTGGAGATGCCGCCTTCCAAATTGACAGTAACATGTATCAGAGGCTGCGTCTGTAACTGAGCCCAGCAGGGACAGCTGGTCTGAAAATCTGCTTGGGGAGATGCATTTGCTTCTCTGCAGCACCAGGATGACCAGATTTTAAAATAAACATTGCTTTTTTTTCTTCCAAAGCTCTGGTGGAGATGGAATCCATCTTAAGAAAAGTTACAAAGGAGCGCCGGGGCAGATCATTCAACAGGCATGTCTTTATAGACACCTTGCTGCAAGGGAGCCTGAGTGACCAGCAGGTCTGTGCAGCTGCTTTGTCATTACACAGAATGGAGTTCTGCTGGATGGGCAACTTACTACACTGTAGCCTTTGATTAATACAAGTTTTTTGCATCTTAGCTTGGATTCTTTACTAAAGCAGAGTTTCTAGTTGTTTTTTTCCAATCCTACAGTGTTTAGTTGCATTAGAGCTTGGTAGCTTTCCCTGCCACTGCTTCATAGCTATTTTTATAAACCAGAACTATGTTAATATTAAGTATGTCTTGTGCAATTTCAGTGGAAGTTCTATAGAGAGTTCAGTCCATGTCTTCTAGATGTATGTCCTGCTCTCTGCATTAAAGGAATTTCATGTGCTTGAGTGGAGAATGTACCGCTTATTTTTTATCTTTACAGTCTTACAAACTTCATTCTCTGAAGTAGATTTTGTTTCCTAGATTCTGGAAGATACAATGATTTTCTCCTTGGCAGGATGCATAATCACTGCTAACTGTAAGTACAGCTTGCAGGTAACTTCTCATTCTTACACTCAGCTGCCTAAAACTCTGTGTGATGACATGAGACTTATCCTAGGCTAATAAAAAATTGGATTCATCATTCTCTTTCTCCTGAGCTACAAACATGTAGAAGAAGCTCATTTTTGCATCAGACTCTTGACATAGCCTCACAGCTACTGAATTAAAACTAAGCTGTGTTTGAGACCCTTCCCAGTCTTTTGGTGAACCTTAGAATTTCTTCCCATTGCTTTTTGCTTTCACTCTTAACCCCAGACAATTGACGCTAAATTTGATGAAAAAGCACCAAAATATATAATCCACAAAGATCATGTTGTAAAATAGGTTCTGGCACATGGGAAGGAGATTATAGTAGAGTGTTGGAATCTGCCTGGCCACTTTGAATTTCTGGAGAATAGGTGTGTTCCATGTGTGGGGGCCTTTCAAAGGAGTACTCTGGGATTTGTGCAAAGATTATGGAAAAAATACAAATAAAAATACAAACTGAAGCTGTGTAAAATATCTTATAGGAGGATGGTTATTTGGCCCTGTATCTCAGCCACTGGAGCTGGGACTCCAAAAAAACCTCCAAGGTGCATCTAGGTGTTAAACAATGTGGTAAATAAATCAGGCAACTACGATAATACTCTTCCCCAGGGAATATCCTCTCCAAGTACTCCAGGAAGACTGTAATTTTATGGGGCTTGAATCCACATGGTTTCCAGATAGTTCTCACAAGTAGACATTTTTGAGTGCTAGAAACATTTCCTTGTAGCTTTACATCCCACACACTTATTTCTTATGCAGGGTTTCTTTTTCACTCTGCTATGGAAGATATCTTAAATACCTCATAAAACAGATGTAGTGGAGACAAGTGCTGGCCAACCTGCTGTGGAGGGTTCCTTGTCAGGAGTCCCAGTCACTGGCTGGCTGGACAATTTGCCTCAGCTGTGCTGGGAGAGCCCCCCAAAGAAGGGAATTTTCTGATGCTTTGGACAAACCGGCCTTTCATTTGCATGGTTAGTCTAGTAACCCTGATTCCCCAGCATTTTTTGGTCCCTTTGCCAGAGGTGTGAGGATGAATGACATGGTCTCCTGCATGGGTCCCTAAGCTCCTCATAGCATCAGAAAGAGAATTTTAGCTTGCAGGGTCTCTTGCTACACAGGAGTTCAGCCTCTGTTCCTACCACTGAATACAGAATCAGCACAGCCTGCTGTGAGCAGAGGTCACCCTTTTTAGGTCAAAATGTAACATTGAAAATACAGGAAGTAAGAAAACTGAAATGCAGTTTGTAAAGGATTGAATTTTCTGGATCCAGTCTTGTGTTGTTTTCTTCCCCAGTGTGTACCTGGGCAGTCTATTTCCTGACAACCTCAGAAGATGTCCAGCAGAATCTCTACAAGGAGATGGACCGCGTTCTGGGGAAGGGACCAATTACCCTTGAGAAAATTGAGCAGCTCAGGTGGGTCCTGTAGAGGGAACTGCAGAGGAACTCATGTCATGTGGTGGGGACAGGGGGTTCATGTGGAACCTGATGCCTAGCCTACACTGGGCCAGGAGAAGGCATCCAAACACTACTCCCTTTTTTTGTTCTGGAAGTGATCAAACCACAGGATGACTTGCAACACAGAGAGAATCTGCTGTAGGACTCCAGACGGGGACCAAGGTGCTCACTTCAGGGTGTCTGTAGGAAACCCTTTAGGTTCTTCGGCAGAGGAAAGCACAGAATCAGTGCCCTGGCTGCCAGGCCAAAATTTGTTTGCTTACTGTCTCGTTTGGTTTCTGTCCCAGTTTTTCAAAAGTAGAAGTAATCAGTCATTTTCATGGCTGGATTCATGTTAGACATGTTTAGAGAAAAAGCATGGACCAGTCTTCTTTTCAAATGGCCACAAGATGATGACTGATCAGCATTGTGCCTTTATTTTTTGTGCATCTGTTGGTTTAACTGGGTGCATTTTGCGTTTGGACTAGTGTAAGGGTTTAATAAGGGAATATTGAGTGTGTGTGTTGCTTGCTGCTTTTTGTATGTGTGAGAGGTCCAGGAAAAGGGCTGGTGTGTTTATGCTTTTTAGCAGTTTTGGTTTGGTTTAAAATCTGAAAGGGTAATTTTGATAACCTGCCGTAAAAGCTGTTAATGAGATTTAATGCTTCTTGCAAAGCCGGAATTCCTTGCCAGGAAAAAAAAAAAATGAAGTGGCTCTAAATACAGCAGGTGACTTGGCTCTCCTTGCTGCCACAAGAACCTGGACAAGCTTCTCCCTGGGAGGGTTAAACTAACCAATTGTCACTGGTTGCAGGTACTGCCGGCAAGTCCTGTGTGAGACAGTGCGCACAGCAAAGGTGACTCCCATTGCTGCTCAGCTGCAGGAGCTGGAGGGCAGAGTCGACCAGCACACTATCCCCAAAGAGGTAGGACAGTGCTAGGAGCACTGGGCCACACTCTGTTCCTGCAGGGGAATTTGCTGTTTCCTCCTTTTCCCAGTGAGGGGTGAGGCAGGAAGACCATTTCTTCTGACACTGTTCAACCGGAGCGGCTGTTCTGTCATCTGAAAGGACAGTTTAGTGCCAAGTTTGCTGCAGTTCCTCTGTAGGAGAGGCTCTGCAAATTCATGTTCTCTTGCTGAGCAGATTTGCTTCCAGTTCTGGGTTTGCCAAGGATAGGCAATATTTTAAAGGGGGTTATGGGCTCAGTTCTGCATAAAAGAGCATTGTTTCAGGCCTGATCGTATCATCCATCATATCACCTTCCATTGCAGAGAATAAAGTAGCCCATAAATACATGCCAGCAAGAGCAGAGAAATGGGGTCAGACCCTCTGTAACCACTGACAGTCACAACATGATTCTTAGAAGTTAAAATCCTAACATCTGGGCATGGATTATGGAAATCTGTAGATGAATATAGGATAATTGTCTTTTTAATCCACCTAAATATGAGTAGTCTACAGAATAATCATTATCCAGCAGAGCTGCCCAGAGGTGTCTTTAATTGTGCGTTTCTTTCTGCTTTGACATACATGTCATAATTTTCTTTGCAGACACTTGTGCTTTATGCTCTTGGTGTGATGCTGCAGGATAGTTCATCTTGGCCATCACCGTACAAGTATGTAGAATCGACTTAGTGCAACTAATTCCTTTCCTTTTTTAAATTAGATCTTAAAGCACAGCCTTTTGGCCTGAAGGGCCTGCCTTAAGCAGATTTTGGAGATGAAAGGAAGTCTATAAGAAAATCAATTTATAATGGTTTTGGTTTGTTTTTCTCCATGGATATGATTTTGGGGCAAATTAAAGTCATGATTCTCCCATGCTCCAGTCTGTGTGTGTGCGTATGTATGTGTTAGAGTTTAATAAAACCTTCTTTTCTGCACACATACAGAGCTTCCCTGGAAAATGCTGGTAAATTCTGTGTAAGGTTTTCTGTGAAACAGGGACTTGAATGGCTTTGGAATCACTGCTTGTCATTCTGAAACAATGATACAAGAGAGGAAATGTCAGTCTGAAGTTTTGTTTTTTCAGGGGGAACTGCTACCTCATTATTTCTGTCTGTGAAAACAGAACTGGATCCAGGCCAATGTTTCAGAGGGTAAAGAAAAAACTTGCTGTAGCTTCCTGTGGCCTCCAGGTGGCAAATATTAACATGGATCTGACTCACTCCACTTGGGCTGGGAAAAAATGTGGGTCAATTACCTTAGACAGAGAGAACAGACAGCTGAGATTTAGGAGAAAGAACAGAATCTTTAAAGCAGCATTTGTCCTCTCCTGCAAGTTTACCTCTTAGAAAAGGTTCAGGCATTGAGGCACTGTCTAGGAGCACCTTGTCAGGCATGGCCTGTTAGGATAGGACACGACTATGTTTAGATTTGCTGAGGCCTCCTGGGAAGGACAGTGAGGACTGCTATAAACAGTGTGTGTTTATTCCAGGAAGACTGGGGTTGAGCCTGAGGTAGATGTATATTTCTGTGACAGAGAGAGGAGATGAGCTCTGTGTGATGCTTTCATCTACCTACTGTACAAAAACCCTGTGCGTGGCTGTTTGCCCTCCCTATTTTTTGCTAGGCAGATGCATTTTCTCTCATATTACAAGACCTGTAATTTGCCACTGCAGTTCAGGAGGAATGTAAGTTTGATGCTGCTTTTCCTGAGGGTGAGCACCCACATGCCCTTTCACCTTGTTAGAAGCAGAGCATGGATGTTAAGGCAGGAAAATGAAGGCTTGAAGATTTAAACAGAAAGATGCAGCAGAAAGTGGAAGAACTGTCTTCTCTCTGTCAGATTTTCTGTTTGGAGGTGCTTTTTTCATATTTAAAGTGAATTATATTTTGTTAGTCTCTCTTGTTTTAACTCATGCCAGCCCTGGATAAGTTTTCTCACAGCCTCTACCATCCTAAAGCTGGAAACCACTTTTCTCACTTGAATGAGTCACTGGCTTCCCTCCCCCAGCACATGCACATATACACACCAGCTGCTTGAAGAGAAGGGTGAGGGGAAAGGAGAAAAGGGAAATATTTTTGGAAGTGAAGAAGGAAGGGAGTCAGAGGAAGACAGGGAGGGAGGCAAATGAGGTTGCTTGTGCCCTGGAGGGGAGTAGAGGGCAGGTAGCAGCATCAGCTCAGCTGTGTACTCAAGCTAAATAGCCATTGCTAAGAGGTAATGCACGTTAGTTCCAGCCCTGTCTCACACTAACTCAGTTTATCAGCATTATGACCAAGATGGGACACAGCTGACCAGCTGGGAATACTGATGGAGTGGATGCATTTGTATGGAATTGTGCAGCATGATTTAGAGAGAGCAAATTAGTGAGATTCTGTATTTTGTTGCCAGTTTCTTACTCGTGTGTGTGAATGTTTATGGGGAAAGGATGCTGTGCCTGCACAGAAAGCCTTAGTATGTTTTGTCTTTCATAGGTTTGACCCAGGGAGATTCAATGAGGAATCAGCCGTGAAAAACCTGTCCTTGTTGGGTTTTTCAGGAAGCCAGGAGTGCCCAGAGCTGAGGTGAGCATAGGGAAGGCGATCTTTGTGAGTCTCTGTGGCAAATAGGAGAGAAGGTGCTTTCAGCATCTTCCTATTACTGCTGGGGCAACCTGACCAAGCTGGCTGTTGTCCTTTGGCAAATTTCCATCATAGCAGTGTTCTTATTCTTGTCTCCTTATTCTTCCCTCAGGTTTGCCTATATGGTGACTACAGTTCTGCTGAGTGTCCTGGTAAGGAAACTCTACCTCCACCCAGTGAAAGGACAAGTCATGGAGACAAAATATGAACTGGTAACCTCACCAAAGGAGGAAGCCTGGATAACAGTGTCCAAGAGAAGCTAAGAGGAAGCAAAACAAGGGATTAAAAGTGCCAGTAAGAGTTCAGACCAAGGGTCTTAAGGAGAATCATGCTGGCAGCATGTTGACTCAGCCAAGGAATTTTACATCCAGATTTTTTAACTTCCATGTTTTTAGCTATCTTGGGTAATTTTTCTAACTCAACCAGTAGTTTTATTAAAGTAGATTTAATATGTATGCCTTTTTTACATTTGCTTTTGGATTTGTGGCCAAACCATTGCAAAGGGAGCAACAAAACCTTGCAGTGGTGTATGTATGAGCTATTGGTTATCAGCTAGTCAAAGACTAGACCTTTGGTTAATCCAGCCCCTTTCCAGTAGTGGCCAGAGCTGGGTAAGAGTGCCTCTGTTATCCAGTGGAATGTTTCTTCATGGATCCTAGCTAGATAAGACCTTGGAGACAAAAGAACAAAGCCTTTCTCTATATATAGGTTTTTTTATTCAAAGTGTCTTTCCTTCCCTTGAGCTATATCTATAACTGTCAGGAAGAGCAGATATATCTTGTGAGAAGTATGTGTGAGTGTGAGAAAGAGAGAAATAAAGTGGGGTGGGAATTGCACCACAGTTCTTTTGCTGTGTAATCTTGCTATGCTGTGGAGTTGCAAGAGAAAGGATGACTGAGAAATGCTAGTAAACCAAGAGAAATAAAATTGGTTTGGCTCCTGAGAAAACAGAGGTATCAGTAATAATATAATGAAATTAAATAAAACCACAGAGCACAACCCTGAGAAAGGGATTCTCTATCATGAAAGTTCTGAGGGCAGTGTCTAATGTAATCTACATCAGAAGGTGACAGATGCTTTCAATTCATTCAGCACTGGGTCAGCATGACTGGTCATGCAAGTATTGAAAAGGGAGAGTGCTGATTTTATAGGGCTCTAGATTAATGTTGTACTTAATAACTTAAAAGCCTTTCAAAGAATCCTTTTCCTTCTCTAAAATGGTTGCCAGCCAAAGCAGCATCGAGTGCTGCATGTTCACATGCTTTTCTGTGCTTCTTTCTCCTTTGTCTATCACAGGACAGCTCCTGAAAGATTTTTCAGAGTCCCACTCACCAGCTTGTGAGACAGGAACATCTTACTCTGTCATTGTGTTGGAGTAATTGCCATCTGACCTCCTTTTCAGGTTGTGTTTCTCCCTTTTTCCTCCTCCTACACAGGGTCACCGTTTATCTGATCTTTTTAAGTCTTTTCCCCATAGACCTGACTTCTGTGTTAGCTCCAGTTCCTAGCCACTCTTCCCACCCAGGAGCTGTGTGGTGGTGGTGAGGTGTTTCTCAGCCTGCAGCAGTGCCTGCTGGAGCTGTACACAGCTACCCCTGCTCCGCAGGGCAGGCCACAGTGTGTGACTCCCCTTAGAGCTACTCTCTGCTGCCTGGGCAGAGGGAGCACACATACCTGGTAGCTGCAGCTCCCATTTCTACACACATTGTTACTTTCATTGGCACTTTCCATGTCAGAAAATCTGCTGCTCTTGGGAAAATGTTCTTGCCCGTGTATTGCTGCCGAGTGCCAGCCTGAATGTCCGCTCTTCTGGAGTTAACATCTGATGCCAACCTCTGGGCACAAGGCAAAGAAAATTCTGCTCTTGGGTTTAATGTGTCAGCTCTGCTTTTGATGGAGCTGTAGAGATTCAGATCCCCTCAGTGTAGCTTCTGTTGGGGGAGAGGGGAGACAGCAATTCTGGGCAGAAAAAGGAGGGTTGTGCATTTCAGCTTCCTGCCTCTCTTGCATTGATTTTTATAATGAACTGCAAGAAAGCTCTTGCTAATCTGACCTCTGCTTAACTGAAGGTTGGTCATGTCCCCAGACAGCAATTCATGTTAAGCTTTGCTTCACTGCTTATGCGAAAAGGCCTGTTTTTTTTGAAGGTTGCAGATGCTTCCTAAACCTTCTGGAGAAATCAGCGTGGTAAAGGATTTTAGTTTAAAGCATCCCTGGTGTGCAGATGAGGCAAAACAGAGGCCAAGTGATTGCCTTCTTTGGAAAATATGGTAGGATAACATTGTCCCTTCTAGGAACTGGACAAGAAATATAATTGTGTGGTGAAGATCTGCTTTCTTGTAGTCATGTCATAGGAGTGAAGCTTTCAGCCACTAGAAAAGCTTCCCAAGTGTAATTGTCCAGACTTCTGTTACAGCATTTCTGTGCCTTGCTGGAGCTGTTCAAGCCAACTGCCTTGCAACAGCAAGTCACAGGAATCAAAAAGGGGAGTGATTCCATATAATTTGTTACAAATTTTCCGCCAGCCTGCACCCATAGACTCAGTCTGGGCCAGTGTTCAAGCATACTACAGGTGTCCTTGACTTGTTCAGGAGAAGAATGGAGCGTGCTGTGCTGGAGAAAGCCAATGATCAGTTTGTGTTGCTCAAAACTGCTGCCAGAAAAACACCCTGACTCATCAGTTAAGGAAATGTGTTGAGCATGGAGGGAAAGGAGAGGGTTAAGGTGCTCTCAAGCATTTGTTATGCACTGCTGGGAATGGCACTGAGGTCACAGCTACATTGTTTGCTGAAGTCTGTAAGTTTTCATCTTCACTCCATGTGTCACAGTCATTTCAAACAACTGAACTACAAAGATTTAATGCAATACTCATCAGGCCAGCTGTGGATCCTTTTGCAGCAAACCTCCTTTTCTGTACGAGAATGTTCATGGATCAGAGCTTTCTCGTGAAGTTTTAATCTATTTTGATTGAAGATTGAAACACCATTTTTGTCCAGCATACACTGTTAGCTGGTTCTTGTTTGGCCTGGCTTCCTGAGGAAGGCTTGTATTCATAGTGTATCCCTTTCCCACTTATGTTTGGCCATTTTCCCCTTTCTCTTCTCACAAGAAGTAACTTCTGAGCCCTCGGGCCAAATCAGCTGCATTTGACAGGGATCAGGGTATGAAATCTCGACATCGTTGTGTTCCTGAGATTTTGCAGGGACAGGGAAGAAGAGAAAGATGACTGGATATAGGATGTCCATGCCAGACATGTCACATCGTTGCAGTCAAAGCTGAAGCATTGTTAGATGCCAGCCTGGGCAAAAGCCTGAGTCAGCACCTGCACTGTAGCACACAGCCACTCTCAGGAGTCCAGTCAGTAGAGAACAGGGTTTTGTCAGTGCTGCTGCCCAGACCCACACACTAAGGACACATCTAAAGCCCAGAGATCCCTTCTGTCTGTAACGTGGGCAGATAGGCAAGCATTGCAACCTGAGGGAAAAACTGGTGAAGAAAGCCAAGGGGTGTGTGGGGTGTGCTTCTATAATATAGCGAATTATTTCTTTTTATGCTTCATATTGCTGCTCTTCACCAGCAAGCTGCTTCCCAAATTCAACAGGATTTGAAAAGCATACAGAAAAACAGCCATTTCATTCCTTGGACTCTTACTGTAGAACAAGTTTCTACAGAGCTGCAAACTCACAGAAGGTACGAGGCTAAATATATCCCTATGCAACCTGCTGCCCTCAGGAGCAGACAGCCAGCACAGATGGTGGGAGCAGTCAGGCCATCGCTAGTGGGCTGTTTATGGCTAGTAAAGCCTTATATTATATATATATATGTATACATATATATGCCCCTTGTATTGGTGAAAACTGGTGAGACAGTTGTTAACACAACTTTGAGCAGAGCAGACAGCTTACTGAGCTAGCCTCCCACTGCCTCCAAAATAGCCATGAATGGTGTTACCTCTACACTTTAATTAACCTGGGCTACATACAGAGGCACTATCACACATTATTAATATCCTTCTGTTCCCAGCAGTTTAAGGACTTGATGGTAATGGCTGTGGCATGCAGCAGAGTTGTGGGCTGCATGTTTTATTTTCCATCATTAAATGGAAAGGATGGTCTTGGCAACCTCGGTCCTACTTGCTGCAAAAGTAAATGCTGGTTATTGGGCAGAGTGGATGTTTGCTGATTTAAAATACCTTGGGCAGCTCTTGTGCAAGCTCCCCCATTAGCTGTGCAGTTATGTGAGCCTGAGCCTGCTGGCAACCCAAACTGGGGAAACACTGTCTCTCACCTGCACAGTTTGCTTGTGAACATTTTGGAACTGCTTTCACTCACAGGTCAGTAGCATTGCCTTCTCACTCTTTCTGTGCACATGTTCTCTGTTGACAGCAGGCGATACCTGGACAGTCTCACCCCTCAACAGGGCCATGTATGGCCTGCCCAAAGTTTCTGCAAATTCTACAGAAGGGGCTCTCTGACACTGACCCTGATTCCGCAGAGTGAAGCCTGTAGTTTATTGACTTCCAGTTTGTGTTCAGATCCTTTTGTAGCTTTGGGGCAAAAAGAATTGGGTAGAGCAGTACCTTCAGGAAAGCACTTTCAGTATACCCACTTCCCAACCCCTTTTATAAAGAATGACAAGGAAGGTGGAAAAAGGCTTCTAATGAGAAGGAAAATCTTCATCACTTGTGGGTTATGCCACTGGGAAGTGGAACTGTTTTAATTACAATGGCAGCTCTTGCTGCTTCATTCCACTTGTGCAAAGCAAGAGTTGCTGGAAAATATTCCAGGCATCTTTCTCTGGTGCCTGAGAATATGATCCCATCTTGACATCTCTCTGTAGTTGAGCTCCGGAGTGGTTTTTAGCAATCACTTTTGAACTAAACAAAAGACCTGTTTGACACCTCTTAGGATTCAATGCAGGGTTTTGGTGGTAGCAGACAGAGAAGAGGAACTACCACATGAAGGAAAAGAAAATGTTCTTCACATATGGAGGGTGGGGAAGGAGACAAGATAAGGGTTTCCATGGCAACATTCCTTGAAGATAAGTATTTTTAAATCTGTGTGAGTTTTAGCATTGAAAACGCAGTTGTGTTTCCCACAAAAAGATTTGGAGGAGGGCTGGAGTAGGAAGAATTTTCCCCCCTAATTTTCAGGTCATTCCAGTTTGTTTTACGGAGGAGCCTGGACCGAAGATAAATGAAGTATGTGTGATTGCAATGATGTTAATGCTCCTGTAAAGAAAGCCTTGCTTCCAGGAGGCATATAACATCAGTCATAGTTCTATATCTGCACCAACATCTTTGGCACAAGCACTTGATCATCTCTTTAATGGGAAAAGTAGTTTAAATAAATCAATGCTAGACCAGTTAAAAGTCGCAAGGACAAATCTTGCAGAAATCCACATTAAAACTAGTGTAACTTGGCATGAAAACTTAATTAGTTGACGTATAGATAAGTGACAGCAGTAGTGATGAGATAGCTGAGGCCTTTTGCCTTGGCCAAAGAGTAGAGGATGAGAACTGAAAAAGTAGAAAAAACAGCTAAAATGTGTCCCCAGTGGGTGTTTCAGCTACTTCATTGACAGTGAAACATCCCTGCAGGTGGACGAGTGATACTCCAGGGACACTACTAAGCAGGAAATATTTGTTTTACATATAGGGTATTAGTGCTGGGGCCACCTCTGAAACTCTGAAGCTTCTCTGCTCCAGTCTGCATTGTTGAGCAACTCACGGGCATTGGCACACTCTGCTCCCATCTCTCTGCTGGCATCCAGGCAGGTCAGCAGTGTCTCAAGCCTGGCAGTGAGACATCCAATGCTGTGTGCCTGCTTGGCTGCCAACTTTGTAGTCTCACGAAAAAAGGCTTTTTTTTTTTTTTTCTTAGCAGTTGCTTCCAACTCAGGGGTGACTCAGGCACTGCAGCAAGGGTAAAGTGATCATCTTCCCCTACAGAGCTTTACAGCAGAAGGCCCTGGGTATCCTCTCTAAAAGAGAGCTTGCTGAACCCCACCATCAACTGCATTCAGTTCTTTATTTAACTGATAGAATGAGATGCTCCAGCAGTCCTGTGTACCTGCTGGCTCAGGGCTTGTGTTTCAGCAATGGACTAAGTGATTTCTACAAGTACTTTGTATTCAGAAACGCTGGGGAGGGGAGGCTAGGAGAGAATGAGTAGTGATATATAAAAGAGAAGGGGCAATTCGCCTATTAAGGTACTTTTGCTGACCAAATTCCCTTAGGCCATGAATCCAGAAAAGGAACAAAAATCCATTGGAATACTAAGAGCAAAACAGTCACACAGCCATTTATCTTTTGGGGTGAGGGAGGGGAAGCAAACGAGGGTGTCTAAAAAAGCATAATTCATACTGTCAAAAGTCTGGAAATCGACACTTAGTAGAATTGTTCCATACAGAATAAGCAAGGCTCAGATCTAGCTAAGATGACTTGTCAACTTCCCTACCTCTTCATTGATAGAACCTACCAGCAGCATGGGAAAAAAGCTGCACTCCTTGTGTTACTGTTGGTTTCTCTATTGAGATTGACTGTTGTCAGATGTATAATTTCTAATTCTGGAAATAATATGATGCCCTGACATCAGAGCTACTGTAAAAATGCATACTCTGGCTTTGTAGTTTCTTGGACTGAAGAGCAACTGACTTGCTCATGTAGGACTCCTTAGATATTAGTTATTGATTATATATATCATGTTTATTCCATCCCTTCTTTTAAGACCACTGTGGTATTCTGTGCTGCCCTCTGATGCTCTAGCTCCATGCATTTGCCTTACAGCTGAACTGGAGATGCCTGAAAACTGCCATACCTCAGTAACACAAGTGCAGTGACTTCAATCCCTGCTCAGCAGCCTTCAGCATCCAGTATCCAGAAGCTGACCCGTACTCCACCCCTGGGTGCACATAAGCCAGCCAGGCACGGTGTCAGGCTCGGGATCAGTGGGCATGAGACAGCAGTGACTAGCTTGCTGCTGGGGAGTGGGAGCACTGCCTTGTGGCACCATGTGCCAGTGTTCTAACACAGCTCTAAGCTTCCACAAATGCAGTTTCCAGGCCAAAAAGCCCTGCCTTCTGCCAACTTTTCTGCCACCTGCAGCTTTCCTACTTGGGGGTAAAGGTGTGGCAGATTTGTTTCTGAAAGTGCCCTGGCTTTGTGAGGTGGCTTTCCTCCTTTTGCAAGCTCTCCCAGCAGTCTGAATGGGAGAAAGGTGCCTTGGGAGGAGAGGACTGAGCTGTGTGAGTTAATGGGAAGTGACAGGGATGCCTGCAAGAATACACCACCAGGTATGATGGGAAACCAACGGGACCAGTGGTTTCAGTTGCCCCACATTCATTGGGAAGCATGATATTTGGGAACAGAGAGGGTGTTTGAAGCACTTAGTTCTTCTACAGTGTAGAATTCATACTAAGTCTGACAGAGCCTTGATTTGATGATGCTGTTCACCTAAAAGGAAGGAGCAAATTGATTGCCTGTTAACAGAATGCTCTAAATTAACCTCAGGCATGGGCCTGGGCCTGCAAACCTTTGCATGACTGTGACTATTATTTATGCTGTATGATTGCATTGAATACCACTGACTATTCAATATATTGCCCTGGCATAGCTGTGCTGACATTATAGTTGTAGCTTTTAGTTGTTGGAAACCAAATTTTTGAAGCTGTTTAGGTATTTGGATTTTGAATACCCATTAAGCACCTACTTGACTATTTAATTGCCTAGATGTCTTTGTAAGTCTAGCATTGCCATAATGCAAAAAAAAAGGAAATTATGTAGGTTTGCTGGGTCAGGCCTCTGGTTTCATGTCCCAGCAGTGATAACTGTGTATATACCCCATAGTTCACCACAAACGTCTTTTTTTGCTTGAGGAATCTTAATGGGGACTTTTACACAGTAAAGATAAAAATACTGCAAACATACATCCTGCATTAGCCTTTATGTGTTTTACAGCTGTACTGTTCCAGCATGGTAAGCTGAGCTGAGCAATCACATTTTTTCAATTACCCTCAAGAACAGGAAATCCCTATCACCTCTGTGTTTCTTTCTCCCACAACTGCAGCACTGGTCTTGAAATTGTCACCACAGCTAAAAATCCTCATTCTGTAAATTAAACTGTGATTTAAAAAAATTTTACAGTACAGCCTCCTCATAAAACTCCACAAGTCTTTTACTGATGTGACTCACTCAATTACTCATGTGGGCAGACGTTCAGATAATAAAAGTAGTTAATGGAAAGCTGTGAGAAATACTGCTGGTTCTTGAGGAGGCAGCCAGGGGGAAGGCTACTGCGGGCGTTTTATCCTAAGAGCTGCTGAATTCACTGAGCTCCCAGCCATTTTTTTAAGATAAGGATTTCTCCATCCTGCTTTTTCCTTTGTATAAAAACAGCTTGAAGAATCAGACTGGCATCAGAGAAGCAAAAGCACACCAGCTGTACATGTTTGCTCTTCAGTTCTTATTAGGGATGATAGCCAGTCTGTGCCCTGAAATAATCTCTTTATCTTAGTCATGTATGTACCTAAACAACAGTCAGTACTCAAATGAGCTCTGGATTCCTGAATCAAGGGGCACAACTAACAAGTGGCTAAATAACCCCTTTGGTTGGAGGTGTCATATATACTGACAAGAATCAGATTTTTCTGGAATTGATAATAGGGCCTTGAAATTTGGTGTGCAATAGATCAGGTAATACATGTGGAAAGCAGGCTTCAATGACATTTAGTGAGAGCACATTAGAGAAATATGGCACATTTTGAAGTTTGGTGATGCAGAATGGTACTGAAGAGTATTAAGGTACCACTTGGATGTGACAGCTCCCTTACAAAGTGTATGATGACTTCAAAGAGACTTTGAATTAAGCCAAAACTGGAACTAGTGTAAGTGGACAAACTGATTAGAGCTAAGGGCTAGCTAGCATTTGCAGAACAAGGAGAGCAGTTAACTCTTGGCTGTGTGGCTCTGAGGCTGCTAGATTTTTTTGGGGGGGGATTTGCTACCACAAATGGCTGTGCCAGTCCATCCCAGCAACAGTGCTGGATATGGAAAGAGAGAGGACTTGAGGATATGCTCATTTTTCATGCAAAATGAGCTGCAGGGAGACTATGGCTTGACTTGTAAAATAGAGCTTCTGGCACAGAGAAGCAGTGCATGGATGTTGAAGCTCTGGATCAGAGAAAGTAAGCTGTCAAATTATATTTAGCGACTACATGCTGCAGGAAAGTGCAGAGAGGGAAGGAGGGGAACTACTGCGTAGCTGGGCCCCATGGGTGGTGAGCACACAGAGCGGGGAATGAGGCTGCTAAGAGAGGATGAATTGCCTTGGTGTTCCTGATTCAAATAAATCTCTCTGTGAGGCCAGGGATCTGCACAGGCTTGTATGACCGCTTTGATCAGCAGAGCTCTGCTTTATTTATCCATCAATAATGGCCCAACCTCAGACTCCATCAGGTGAAGAGTGACCAACTTGCGGCCTTCCAGCCATTCCCTCTGCCCTCACCCTGGGGACATTTCCCACAGCAATCCCATTCCTGGCTGGGGAAGCAGTAGTGTGACGGGTGCTCCTGAAACCAGTATCACAAACTGCTGTACACCCCAGTTGCACACCCAGCTCAGTCCCAACACACCAGAAGCTTGTTAGCTAAGGTTGGCATCTGTAAAACAGGTTACCCTGCTCCATTTGAATTCAGGGGTGTGAGTGCTCCATTGAGTTCCCCAGAAAGCCCAGGCCTAAAGAGATGAAGATGGAAAATAAATCCTTATACCTGTATGAGATAGGTCAAACCTTGTATGCTGACACATGACAATCAATCATTTGGGTCCTGTCTTATTTTCCAGGGTGCAGAGATTGTGACTTTGACTGGTTTATAGCAGGATAGGTACAGCTTAGGCTCTAACTCTTTCCTGCTAAGAGCTCACTTGTATGATTCAGAGATGTCTTTGCCTTTGAAATAAATAAGGCCTTTAAGCTCCCTCTCAGAGGAGACAGTGTGGGGAGCCTTGACTGCCTTCGGTGCATAAATTTCTGTCAGACTGGATTTGGGCTGAGGTGGGTGAAACTGCTGCGACAATGGGGAGCCACTGACCTCCATCTCCTGTTAGGCAGTGCTGCATCACTGAGATTTGTGTTGTTACTGTACTGTCAAAAATAGCTGTGAGTGAGAGAAAGGTCTGAAATGCTCCCATGTGTTCGCCAAGCTGGAGGACAGAGCAGTTAGAAGGAGGGAGATGCAGACTGTGATAGTGAACAGAAGATGTGCCAGGAGGAGCTGCATTCACAGCCTTGTGAAAGGGGATTACTTGACCAGATGAATGATGGAAGGAGGAAAGATGACTTCACAGATATAATTTATTATACTTCCAATGCAAGGGAGTCATGCTAGTTTCAGAAACAGCACACAATGGGTTGGTGGCTCCTAAGAATATGCAAGGTCATAGAATTTTTTAGAAGTGGTTTATGTGGTAAAAACATGATTACAAAGAAGACAGGATTATAAAAGCTCCAGGCAGTGAGTTCCTGGAGCTATATGAGTCCCTAAAAATCTGAACTTTATTACTTACAGAAAGAAACAAAGACCCTAGATAATGGTTCTACCTGTTGCAGCTGCTGCAGATCAAACTTGCAAATTTGAAAAAAGCATCACTGTGTCAGTAACATCCACTGCAGTCTGTAGTGAGCAAGAATCAGTAGTTCAGATGAATTCTCACATGTGCTGTATTAACTGTGTTGTGGAGCATTAACTCTTCTGTCTACCTTTTAGGGGCTCAGCAGCCATATCAGACCCTACCCTAGGGGGGGTTGCCACAGGGTCAGGACAGGGTGGAAAAGAACTGGCAGTTGGCCTGGGTTGGCATCTTAAGGGAGGAATACCAGCAGGAAAGAAAAACAAATTAGAGCGGTTCTCTCTTCCCCTGCTCCCTGAGTGCTTGTCGTTTGAACCCATGGAGGGAAACTGATGAGCAGCTACGTTTTGTGCTGGCTTCTCTTTGAGAACATTTGTTACCTGTTTTCTTTTTAAGTCTGAAATGTCAGAGAGAGATCATTATTTTTCCTATTTAGCTTGACCTCTTCCAGCCTGGTAAAGTTCCTCCCATTGTACTGGCTCTGTTCTTCTCACAGAGTGCTGTGTTGAAATAAAGTTCAATACAAAACTTGAATTCCTAGAAAAAATTTTGGTATTTGGAATGAGACATTCTCCTGAACACTCTGGAACTCTGCAACATGTCCTGTCTCTCTCTGGAGGTGTTGTGAGGTATCAGATGTCAATGACACACAATGAAAATATATGCATTGATGAAATAGCAATATTAAGGCAACCACTTCCATGAGATGGAAACTACTCCATGGGTCGTCTCTTCTACCCTTATGCAGCAAGCTCTTTACCCAGCTGCAGTTTCTCCTAAGCAGAGAGGTTATCTGTGGTTACAATCTTGATTGCCCAGCAAATTGCTGAATGCCTGAGGAAACAGGAGGAGAATGTGCAGCTTCAGGGTGTGTGGGTTTTTCAATCTGGTTTACAGAGAGAACTGGAGGTTGAGTGTTTAAGATGCCTCGGGATCCTGACACCATTTGTTGCAGCATTGGACAGATGCATTCTGTGCTGGGAAGCCACCCCTGGCATTGCGGAATAGTTGTGGGAGTTAAATAAACTGCTCTTTGCTTCAGGTGCTTTGGATTATGAGACTGGCAAAGACCCGCTGCCGAGGCAGATGCAGACACTGTGAAGTGAGCATGAAGGCATGACTGTCTTTGTTGAGGCAGCGAAGGTACATACTTCAGTTACAAACTGTTTTCCTCAATTGCCCAATTTTCCTTCCCTCCCTCCAGTACATGTTACCTTCCAGCTAAAGGACACGGTCCTACAGTACACACGACCAGAACTTTGGTGTCAGAGTCCTTTGTCCTTTATCCAGCAGCAAATCTGCTTAGCTCCATGTGATGCAGCAGAATAGGGATTTTTTGCTTTTGTTTCTACTGTTTACAAAATGTGTGGGGAAAAAAAGGAAAAATGTTCATACAACTGGAGCAGAGTTATATAAACATGTGAACTGAAAACCTGCAGCAGGATCTGTCTGAGATCTGACCTGGTAATTTGTCTAAAGAGGGTGTTTACTCGCACCACCCAATGTGGTGACCGTGCTGTCCAGTTCTCCATGTAGCAAAGTAAAAGCTGTGATTGTGATTTCTTACTGGGGTGCAAAAAATAGGTGGCCTTTGAACTACCCCACTGTTACTTTTTCTAATACAGAACTGGCAATTCAGTCTGTGTTGTGTGTGGGACACCCACGCAGAGTGCTCAGCTGAAAGATTGCACATGACCAAAGGGTTGGCTCGTCTGTTCAAGAGATTGTGAGGAGGGGACTCCCTCAGTTGATTGCGAGAGGTAAAAACCTAATGCCTGCAAGAGAACTTGGAAGAATAGTGATCTCCCTGTGCTTTTGGATCTTGAACTCCCATTTAAACTCCCTAGACTGCTTGCCTTTCTATTTTCTGGTGGCTGTTTGAACAGCACCTTTAGGTGGAAAATATGTTTGCTTCTCAGTCTTGAAGATATTGATCTAAGGGGAGATCTTGCACAAAAGGATTGGAAAAAAGTTGGAAAAGTTGAAGTGTGTAATAAATTAGGGCTGAGGGAATATAAAAAATTAGTTTAGCACATCACTTGACAGATGGGAAGTCATTTATGCAAATTTAGTGAAATGGTGGGTGGATTCAATTGGTTTAATTTAATGACTATTTCTAATTATTTTTTGTATGTGTACAGAGGATTATATGATGGCCATTATTCTGACAGGGGGGGCTCTTCATATTTGAATTTAAATCCATAAGTGATTACCCTATTAAAATGTAAACATGCTGTGATAACAAGCACCTGATTATACAGACAGGTTAGTCCAGCTACTCTAATGAGCAGCTGGGTGCATGTATTTCAGATAATGCTTTCTCTTACACCCTAAAACCCACAAGTACAGCCATTGAGAGGTCAAGAGGTGCCTGACCTACAGGTGGGAGATACCTGTAAGGAGGTTTGCTGGTGCTCACAGGTTTCCACTGAAAGCAGGCCCTGGTGGTACCCAAAAGTACAGAGGGAAGATGACACAAGTAACAATTCCCCCTCCCTACAGTCTGGTGCTGGTAATTCAAGTTAAAACTCTTAACAGCATCTTTGGAGAACCTTCCACTTTACATCTTGACAGTTTTCTCCCTTTGCCAAGAGAAAGATCATGCAGGTTTACTGGGAAGCTGCCAAATGACAGCTTGACTTCACACCTGTGAAGCGAATGAAGAGAGAAGGAAAGTCTCAGCCTGCCTCCAGCCTGGCACAAACACAAAGAGTCCTGGGAGTGTGGGCAGGAGCAACCCCTGGAACTGCAGCAGCAGCTGTGACAGGAGCAGAGTCCAGGCTGAAGCTACGGTGGTGGAGGAGGGAACATAGGACCTGTTATCAAAGGGCAAAGACGTTACTCATCAGCTGCAGACCCCTGAGGTGGAGGCCTGGCCATGGATCACTCTTGGAGGTGTGGGACAAGGCTTGGAGCTCCACATTGTACAGCAGCCCTCCATGAGTTGATGTGGCTGCCTTTCCTTCCCAGAGCCATTGCATCAAAGGCTCAGATCAGCTCTCTCAAAGGGCACATTAACAATCAGCAGGGGAGCTGACAACCACGATTTTATTCTTTAACTATGCCAAACCCAGTATTTTTGGTTATACTCATGGGTTATAAACTCTGGGGGCAAAGAGCACCAAGAATGAGGCTGCACAACACCCACTTCTTCAAGCCTTGTGGGCTTATAAGGCAGAGAGTGCCAGACAGACTGTTGTGGGGAGCCGCAGGCAGCCTGAGTCCCCGCTGGCACAGCCCTGCGCTGGTGCTCGAGTGCAGTCACCCCTCTCCTCCCCACACACATCGTGGCAGGAGGTCTCTGCCAGGGTGTTCTGTGATTCTTAAAACTTTCTGTGAGAGTAAGACTGCAGCAGCTGTAAAATATGCATTGCTCTTGGCTTTTTACCTGCCTGTAGAAAAGTCAAGCAGTTGAAGTTGTGAATTTTAGTCCACATTTTAAAATGGGAGAAAAATGCTTTACATATAATAGGATTTTTTCAGCAGTATGATGAACACTGTGCCTGACTCATCCTTCATATGGGAGAACTAAGCAAGCTAAGAAGAAATGCCCCTCAGGGCAGGGATTTCTATCTCATTTTAAGGGAAGAAACTTCCAAGAACTGCCTGTTTGTTGCCTGACCCTGCCAGGTGTTTGCAATCTGCAGTTCTAGAAGTCAGCTGGAGACCAGGCCTATCTAGCTGGATGCCTTTGCAACAGCTTCCAAGGCAAGAGAACAGCTACTCCTGCAGTTCCAGATTTTCTCTGGCTGGCTACCATGGAAGTGTGTGTAACGTGAAGGCTGGGAAGGTGTCAGGCTTTGTGCCAGTGTGTAAGGGATGGCACATAACCCAGGGCTGCACCACAGGGGCAGCCCAAGCTCTGTGGAGCCTCATGGGAACATGAGGTGAGTAATCACAGCTGCAACTCATTTCCAAGTGACAAATGAGCTCCCTGGAGAAAGCTGGGACACCTGTGCTGAGAGGGCTTTTTTTTTGTTTGTTTAGTGCGGAGAAGGCTACTTTTCGGTTCAGGTGGAAGAAATGAGTGGAAAGCCTTGCAGACTCCTTGAAGGGTGGGCGCTTTGGAGTGAGTGCTCCGGGCTGTGGAGGCAGGCAGTGTCAGAGGCCGGGACTGGCCAGGAGGAGCTCCCAGCCCCTGGTTTCGGGGCTGTGCTCACCCACGGGGCCGCTGCCGCCCACCCTGCCGTCCTGTGCCCCGACAGCCCCTGCTCGCCTCCGCTCTGCTCTGCGGGGCCCGAAGAGCTCTCCCTTCCCCGTGGGGCAGCAGCTCCCCACACGGGCCCCGCACCAACCCCCCATCATCTCCTCCTTCCCTCCCTGCCCGCACAGCCGAGGGCCCGACCCCGGCTCTGCTCTGCCCTGCAGGGAGCGCGGCCAGCGGGGAACCGGGCAGGCTGGACAGCGGCGGTACTGATACACAGTACACGCAGTCACACACACACAGAGATGTCACACGGCCCCTCCACNGGGCCCCGCGGCCGGCCCGCCCCTCACGGAGACACCCCAGCCCCCAGAACCCCAGCCCGGAGACACCGCTTTCCCGGGGCCCCCTCCACGGAGCTCCTTTCCCGTATCCCCATCCCATATCCCCATCCCGTAGCCCTTTTCCCGGATCCCTATCGCAGATCCACATCCTGTATCCCCGTCCCGGATCCCCACCCTGCATCCCTTTTCCCGTATCCCCATCCCGTATCCCCCGGCCCCCGGGCAGGAGGGAGGGCGGCAGCCCCGGCTGCTGCAGCCCGGCGATGGGGGAGCAGGGCTGGCTCACCCCCGGCCGGAGCTGCCCCTGCGTGACGAGGCGTTTAAATACGTGATTGATCCCTAAACTGAGTCCCTTCCACTTTCTGTGAGCGAGGGTTCGCCCCGGATTGTGTCTGTGTCGCTCCGTTCCGTTCCCTGCCCGCGTTCCGCTCTGCTTTGCTGCCGGCGCTGGGGCGGTGAACCGAGGGATAGCTGACTCCTGCAAATACGGTTAATTTAGGGCACAATGACATATGTTTTAACAAGGGTGTGCCTGTCGGTTCGTATTTCCCTTCCCGAGCAGGGCTGTGGAATTCCATAGGAAGGGCAGCTGCCAAGGGATAGGTGCAGGATGAAAGCGTGATGTAGTATAGAGATGGTACAGATTTAGGCAGAAAGAGAACAAGTACAAGTTGCTACCGCAGTGTGTGGTTTTTGCGGTGACTGCTCTGAAGCCAGGTTGGTGTCAGGACTTTGCTTTTTTCCTTTCTCTTTTCAGTGGAAAGAAAAGCAAAACATTTGTCAGTTTACCTCGATAACGATGATAGGGCCAAATGAAAAAGTTCTCCCCCAAAGACGCACAAAAAAACACCTTGAGAGGAATCTGAGTGTGCAGGAGAGAAAGGCAGGGGGGCGATGTGGATTAGTGGAGTCCACAGAGGCTCCCGGTGTTATTTTTGCATTCAGTCCCCAAAGTGTGAAGTTCTTAATGTGTTTTCAGAGGGCAGCTAGGGATGAGCTCTGTGGTGAGACTGTTCTGTCAGTGAGAATGGGAGAGACTAATCCATGTCAGAGAATACTTAAAATGTCCCTATGAAAAAGCTCTTACTGTTTCTTTTGAATTGCTGAGTGACCAGGTGTCCTTTAAAGAGAAGACTTTGCATATTTTGGGTCGTTTGCAAAACATGTCAATTACAGTGAAATTACATAGATGTATTTTTCTTATATGTAATAACTTCCCCTATGTTGAATTATTGTGACTTAGGTTTTTTTAAGAGATGTGTTGAAATATTTTCTTACAGTTATAACCTGACATACATGTGTTTAAAATACGCCTTTTTGAAAACGGTGAAACTGATTTTTCTGGAACAAGGGAGAGGAGTATTAGAAGGCAGAGCCAGGGAGGAAGAAGGACATGTAGTTGGTTTTTTTTTTTTTCTTTGACCTTTTTTTATGTTCTTTGTATAAACCGAAGTTCAATATCTCTATTGAACAGCTCCACTTTTAATGTTTTAATGAAAACTGCAGAAGAGAACTCCATGCTGTTTTGTTCGAATAGAGAATGAAAAAAAGATGGTTATTGCCCCAGACAGCACACAGTCCATAAGGACAGTCTGAAATGATAGGAGACAGATGCAGACAGATGGTGAATGAAGAAAAAGAATGAGGCACTCTTGCTCAGCCTGGTGGATTCTGACCACCACACAGCAATATCCTGACTGCTGGTAATTTATCCAAGAATCATTACAACACAGAGCTTTAAGGAGGAGGTGAGAATTAAAGAATGAATATGTGTTGTGAACGTTGACTGTGAGGTGCAGTATGGGTTGCAGCACGAACATGTTTAAATTTTTAAGCAAGTGGGGGACTGGAAGACATCAGCCAGGCTATAAGCTCTGGCCTTTGGAATGAATTCTCTGAGACATCACGGAGTGGGTTTATTGTAGAGAAGAGCTTCAGCGTGAGGGGATTTTGGATTTAGTGATGTGAGTGTCCTAGTAACAAATCTGTCAGCAAGCTCACCCCACCGTCATGGTGCCACAGCTACGTAAACCACTGCACCTGATCTGTATACAGGGCTGATTTTTTGACTTCTCTACAAGAAGAGAATAGATAAATGGATATAACCGTTGGTTAGTTGGATATTTGTGATTTTGTTTCTAACAACATTTATTATTCTGAAGTCACTATGTCCACTTAAGTCCACATTATGTTGAAAATAGTGAATTTTGTGGGCAATATGGGTTTATGACTGCTCTGAAATGTGTGGAAGAGTAATTGTCCAGAAAGTCATGTAGTGAATATGAACCAATTCTGCTGTAGTACTGTAGTGTTTCATTGTTGACTGAAGATTTTGTTGTGGATATTCTTGAGATCTCCTAGGGGAAGCTCAGAACGTGACTGAGAGCTGAAGTGGATGGTTGTGACTCTGGTCATGGGGATGCTGAAGGCCTTATTTCACCTGTATTTGTCAGTAGAGAAGGCACTGTCTTTCTGTGCCATTTGCTGCTTTGAGGTTTATTGTCAAGTACAAAAACTGTTGCATAAGTCATTGGAGGCATGGGTCAGTGTAACGGAGAATTTGAAGTTCAGTGCTAAGGTGAATGTATTTTTTCTTTTGGCAGCAATATCATTGCAGCTTCAAAATAATTGAACGTGTAATCTTGTACATGTGGAAATTGCTAGTTCATAAAAGCAGAGTTGTGGCAATTGCAACTCTTTTGACTTCTGCTTACGAATTGAAAAATCTGTTCTTAAAAATTTTGTCAGTGTTTATCCACGTTATGATTGATACTTAGTGAGCTCTATTACTTTAGAAACAGGGAATGTTACATAAATTGTTATTCTTCCCTTGAGTCTGTGATATAGTATTATATCAGAACACATCTACTTTAAATGTTATGGAAAATGATAGCAGATTTGGAAAATGGACCTGCAACAATGAAAGGCAAAGGTTGCTGTTTAGGCAAATAAAGTTTTTTCATTTGTTTTTCTTTATCAATGGTTGTTCATTTTAAAATTTCCCATTGGTCCAGTCATCCTCCCAGCCCTCCAGCCAATCAGCTACCTGGTAAAGTGATCTATTTTTTAAGAGACACTACTCTGTTAAAAGAAAAAATAAATTTATAGAAGAAAAAATATAGTTTCAACTTACATATTGCAACAATTAATTTAATAAATTTTCTGTCTGATGATACAAATAATTCAGTTTGAAGCATAAATGCATAAATTGTTCACAATTTGTCCTACTACAGAAATGAAATAACTTTTCTTGCTGAAAAGGTCTTATTTCTAATAACTTGGATAAATTATACAGTTATTTCTATGTCATGCTGCTTCTTACAAAGAAAGGGAAGATGCACATTTTTATTTAGGAGGATGTTTGTGTGGTATCTGACACAAAGTCAATCACAGGTTAAATTTTATACTGTCTGTTCAGTGCTTTAAGTGGTAGTGCTGTGTCCTGTGTTACCAAGTTCAGGCTCAATTTAAACTGTGCAACAGAGTAATTCTGTAACATTTGATTATCTGATGTACTTGATGTTTGCAGTCTACGTAATTTATCTGCTCTTTCATAAAAACCAGAAAATAGTTATGCTGAACAGTGTGCTGTGTTTATAAAATTTTCATATGCCTGCTTAATTTTTATTCAGGGGTATCGTAAAGAAAATTTCTACTTACAATGGTATAACAAGGCCGCACAATTATGTGATTTGTGCATCTTATTACTGATATACTAACATAAATTCCAACATTGTCTTGGCCTGTGCAGTTTCTTTGAGCTTGTCCTGTGTGAGTCTATTCTGGAATAATCTTTTGCTTGTTTCTCATTATCATAGCTCTTTTAAAAACTGAGCTTTTCACTTCGTGCAGTGCATGGAGCATTCTAGAGTAACTGAATGCTTGTGTCTGTGACTCTTTGTTGAAAGAGTCAAAAAACATTACCAGATGGAGGCCTTTGAGCCAGTAGTATGTAGCAGGAACAGATTTGGGGTGTGGGGAGGTCCCACCACCACAGTTACCCTGAGGAACTGAGCGAAAAGCCAAGCCTCTGTGCCCTGCCCAGCTTTCAGAAGGAACACAGCAATTATGTGTGCTGTGTTGTCCAGATTATTCCAAAAGAGTCTGTATTTCTTAGTTTTTCAAGTTTATTATGCTTTATTTGTCAGCTCTAGAGACTGAAAAGGAAGAGGGAACTTCTGATTTTCCTCTCTTCATAGTCTTCAGGTTGCCATGAGTGTATTTTGTTTTATGGACAGAAACACTCTTCTGCTGTCTTTGAGGGAAAGGATAGAAAGATGATTTTTATTCCTATTCTTAGTAATACATCCTAGTGATTACTAGAAATTACCTGCTTTCATTACTGCAGATAGCTTTATTTAAATAGACATACAGGTGACAACTACTTGTTTCTCAGTAATTTTACTGCAGTCCATAGATCAATGAGTGTCATAGCTGTTTTCCACATACCTGTTAATTTTATTTAGATCTTATAGGCAAAATCAAGTAGCTGTGGATTTGGAAGCATCTTCTATGGGTTGAACAGGAGAATAAAGGATTATGGTGATCCTTTACAAATGTCAACTTAATAGTTACAACTTTAGTAATGGGAAATTTCTGTAGAGTTGCTTGTAATGACTAGTACCAGTGTATAACTTGTGTAAGTATAGGGGATTATAGGTGTTATGGTTTATAAACAAGTTCAAGAGTGATCTCTGTTCTCTTTACTGAGGATATGTATCACCTTAACAAAGGCAACTGAGTTAGATTTGTAAAATTTATTTAATTATCAGAAGTCTGAGTATCGGAGGAAAGTAGTTTTCACCTTTTACATTTTTTAAACTTGTTTATTTTATAATCCCTCTTTGGTGAAGGGGTGATTAATCTTAGTTGTGATGGAACACTTGTTCTGCAGGCATGAAAGCAGATATTGATTAGCTCCAGTGAATATTAGTCCAGAAGTTTAGGAAGATGCTGACAATTTAAAACTCTTTAAAAAACCCTCTGAGGCTGGTAAAACAATCGTAATGAATAGATGGACAATGTGCTATAGTATCTTACTCCTAAGTCAGTGAATGAATGCATGGATATATCTGGTCCATCATGCTATGGCAGACTTCATAAAAACTGCATTATTTTAAATTTGAAGTAGTATGCAGTGGTGGGTTAACCCTGACTGTCAGGTTACCCACCAAGCTGTTCTCTCACTCTCAGTTCTCAGCAAAACAGGAGAAAGTAAGAGGAAAAGAAGCTCATGGGTTGAGATAAGGACAGGGAGATCACTCACCTATTACTGTCATGGGCAAATTAGCCTCAGCTTGGGTTGTATTAATTTAAATACTGCCAATTAGAAAGTAAAAAGCAGGACACTGAGAAAAAAACCCTAAACTAAAACTGCCTTGCCCCAGCCCTCCCTTCTTCCCAGGTCCAACTTCACTCCTTCATTTCTAACTCTTCTACCTCTTCCTCCTGAGTGGTGTGGGAGGCCAGGGAGTAGGGGATGCTGCAGTTCACAAGAGTTTCTCTCTGCTGCTCTTTCCTCCTCACAGTCTTCCCCGTGCTCCAGTGCAGGGTCCCTCCCATGGATACAGTCCTTCACAAAGTGTTTCAAAACAGATCCCTCCCATGGGCTGCAGTTCCCCAAGAACTGCTCCACCATGAGTTCTTCCCAACAGGGTACAGTCCTGCAGGAATTGACTGGTCCAGCATGGGTCCCCCACATGCCATAGTTCTGCCAAAAACCTGCTCCTGCCTAAGCCACAGGTCCTGCCAGAATCTTGCTCTGTTGTGGGCCCTGCACAGGCTGCAGCTTCTTTCAGAGCCTATCCACCTGCCCTGGCAGAGGCGGCAAGTGGGTCTCTGCACCTCTGTCTTTCTCTGCAGGCTGCGGGGGAGGCAGCCTCTGTCAGCATGGTCTTCTCCACAGGCTGCAGAGGAATCTGTGCTCCACTGCCCAGAAACACCTCCTCCTCCTCCTCCTCTGACCTTCGTGTCTGTAGGGTTGTTTCCCTTACATTTTCTTACTCCTCTCTCTCACAGCTGCTTCACAATGTTTTTTACCCTTTCTTAAATATGTTATTCTGAAGGTGCTACCAGCGTCACTGACTGGCTCAGCTTTGACCAGCAGTGGGTCTGTTTTGGAGCTGGCTTTGAACTGGCTCTGTCTGTCTGACATGGGGCAGTTCCTGGTTTTGTCTCACAGAGGCTACTCCTGCAGCCCCCCCACTGCCAAAACCTTGCCATGTAAACTCAGGACGTGTGCCTGAGGGGATATTACTTCAGTGCACTCCATTTGTGTTAATGTTTACTTGTGTTTGTCATCATCACTAAATTCCAGCAATGAAGGGGAGACTAAGGTTAGTGATTCCTAAGACTTTATGCAGACACTGTTCTTTTGATTTCCAGAAGTGATGCATTCTGCAAATTCGAAGTAGCTGGCTAAGTAAGTGAAAGTCTTGCTATCTGCAGTGTCTTGCCTCTGATGCACTCTCATGTTCAGCCTGTAAATGTTGCACAATTTTCTTTTCTCCTTTTTCCCTTAGGTGGAAGTAATTGGGTGGTCAACTCTGGTGCTATTGTAAGAAACCAGTAATAATATTGACGATTTCTTTTTTGGGTCTTTTCCTACTTCTGTTTTATTTACTGTATCTCCAAGTGTCCAAGCTTTAAGTACCTGGTAATTTAAAGGAAGGTTGGCAGATACTGTTGCTTGAAGGAGATAGATAGTCTCCTGTGCGTTATCAGAGTATATGAAAAAAACAATCTTCTGAAGTGAGAACAAGTTTGTTTTCAATATTTTTCACAAAATTTGAAAAGTTGCTTTTGTGTCTTTGATTCTGATTTTCTGAAATAAAATTCCATGGTTGTAGTTCAGTCACAGGATATGCCTGATGGAGTTGTAACTCTAGTAAACGATTGCACAAATTGTTATTGCACGTCTCTATTCTCAAGGTTTAAAGTGGCTTGTGGTTAGGTTTGGTAAATTTAGTGAGGATAATCTGGGTATAGAACTTGTTTCCTTTTCAGTGAGTCAGTGAAGCTGGCAAAGTTGGTGAAGGATTTATCACTCAAGCAATCTACTTTTCCTTTGCATTGACTGTGCTGTGGTTTGCCAGGAAAGCTAATTTAATGCATTTAATAGTGCCACAAGTTCAACCTGGAGTTCAGGAAGAACAGGACTGATTCTCCATTGAGTGGATATGGAAAAAGCATGAGCCATTTTATTAGTGGTAATGGGAGTTGCTGGTGGTAATACTCTATGTATAGGTATGAAAATAAAAGTATGCAAGTTGCTAATATAAAGTAGATGTAAGTTACAAGTGGCATTCTAGTTTTCCCCTTCTGTAGTTTATTTTCAGATTGTAGTTATTGAATTGTATTGATCAAGAATTGTAATGCAGAGTAGCAAGCTTCAACATCCTACAGTTAATCAGCTTGCTAAAATTTATTGTCCTTTGTTTGTGTTTTACTTACATTTACAGTCGTTAATCTTTGTGGCCTAGTGCTGTAGGTTTTAAGGCAGGAAGTGGTGCCCCACCGTGGTGCCCTGTGTAAAGCAAGAGTTTCTCCAGTCAGTGCTTGAAGCAAGCAAAATCTTACTCTGTTCTATTCAACAGGATATTTTCTTGATGAAAACATTGATTTAAGTACCATGTTTGCAGCAAATATTCAGTAGAGTCTATGTCTATAGAGTCTGCTTGCCCTTTTTTTTTTCCTTTAAATTCCATTTTCAAATACTGTGTTTTCACACTTAATTGCACACTTGAAATTGACCTCTTGCTTAGTAATCTAAGCTCTGTAAATTTTGTGGTATCTGTACCTGTAACTTTAGTCATTAGACTACTTTATGAAGCAAAACTCTGTGACAGTAGATGAAGCATGTAATCACAGTGCACTGAATTTAGGAACATTTCCTCCTCTCAGGGTTCCCACAGATTAGGTTGGCAATTCTTTCTTGAAGTGAATGGACTAATATGTTCTTGCAAATGTGTTGTGCCTATTTCAGTGAGAAATCTGAATTTACTGTTTCCCAGGTGCAATGAATAAGTTTCTCTGTCAAATTTATAGTGGTGTGCTCTGAAGTATAGACTCTATACATGCTATTCCATTTTCCTGTAGCTTATTTCCCAGTAGATGTCATTGTAATATCTATTCTTAATGATATTTCAGTTTGAAATATAAGCACTTGCTGTATTATTGGCTTAGTCTTACCGTGGTGAAGGTGTTTTATGCTCAGTGAAAAGTAGGATGAGGACAAATACTACTTGCTCTAGGGTTTTGGTGGCCTGTGTACATTGGTTGCATACAGAGCCAAAGCTAGTTTTGTGTCAACTTATAAACTGAGTATTTTTTTCTGAAAGTTAAAAACTCTTCTAGGTAAATCCAAGGGTTTTTATTAGGGTATTTTGGAACTTGATTGTGAATTTACTGCTATAATATATATGAACTCTGTATGGATTCTTGGGAGTAACTTCAGGGTCTTATTAACTTTTTGAGTGGGCTGCTGTTTTGTGAAAAGGTGATTTATACTGCTGATATCAGGTTTTTAAAACTGTACTCTTAGAAGATCAGATCATGGCTATTAAATTGCTCTTTCATCTGATATTGTTAACAGATTTTAGGGAAACCTGAAATTCTTTTGTTTGAAGATGCTCATTGCAACCAGTATGCCATTGTGATCAAAAGTATTTTACTTTTGTTCAGTTTTCAAATTGTCCAGTGTTGAAGAGTTGAGACTGAATGGGCTGCCTGCTGAACCATTCTGAAAAAGGCTGGCTTTTTCAGATTTGAGAACTTGCATTTAAAGTAGCTAAGTGTGTAAATTCTTCCTGTTACCCACCTAGAAACCTTTGAAATGTAAGGTGGCTAGAAATTAAAGCCATGCCTGTCAAATCTGCATGTATTAGGCTTTGCTGCTGTTTAGGGACAAGATTGCTGGGCTGATACAAGGTTTTTCTGCCTCGAGTTCTAAACTGTATCCCTGCGTCTTAGCTGGGTTTGCGTCTTATCTGATCATTTGTGAACACATTCAGTTGGCTGTACAAACAGAAAGCTAACCAGGACAAGAGCAGCATCATTGCTTTGCTCAGGGGTGGTGGGAGCATGAAGTGAGGGGGGAGAAGGGAAGGAAGCAGAGAAGCAGTGGGACCATCCGTGCTGAGGGCAGTGAGCTGTTAGATTGGCAGTTTTAAGGTGAGAAGTTCATCAAGGTAACAGGTATCCAACTCGGTTGTTTCAAGCTCTTGTGCAGCAGCAGTGCTGCTCTTTGGGCCTGAAGGTCAGTACTGAAAATGTCAGGTCTTGTTTCTGTGCCCTCCCGGTGAAAACTGTGAGAAGTAGGGGTTGACACTTGTTAAACATGAAGGGTCATGACTTTAGGTAGTACATGCCTTTTGAAAGTGAAAGTGGAATTAGTGCTTGCCTTTCTGTGAAGTCTGTCTCATAAAACAATCAAAGTCTGGGTTTGATGCTGCTGGTTTTGCCAGACAGGAATATATAGACATAGCTGAAATAGTTAGTATTCTTAAGTCTGACCTCTTTTCATACAGAAAATTTTAGTCTGTCTGTCAAACAAGATATGCAAAGCCATTTATTAGTGAGTAGTTCAGTATGATTCCAAAGCACACTAATGTCTTGATTTGATTTAATATTAATCATTAAATATTATGTGTTCTCTGAACATACAGTGCAAATTCTCAATTATTTTCAAGTGTGTCCTTTTAAACTGTTTGAGCAGTACTGGGTATTGCAACATTTGTAATTCACCCCAATTTTTAACTAGGTGGCAACTTTTTAAATTGGCATGAGAAGTGGAGCTTGTTTAGAACTTTGTATGAGGCAGAGTGTTTGCTGTGATGTGCAGCATTTGTTGTCTGCCTCCTTTTTGTTGTGTGAAAAACACAGGTCTGCTGCAGCTTATGGGGAGTGTAAAAATGTTAAATATCCCAAATTAAATTACTGTCTTGAACCAATTAGCATATATTTTTCTGTCTGGATAGTGTGAGAAGGGACAAGCCAAAAATATTTAGCCAAAAGGACAAAAATAAAATCTTATTTAATAGAATGGTAAAGATACCCTGGCCATTATGGAAAGTTTACAGTAATTTTCAGTATTTATAAATAAATCAAAAAGGAGAAATAGTAAAAACAGAAGGCAACCTCTTATCTCCTTCAAGGCTAACAGTGAAAGAGGAGGCTGAGGTGGATAACAGGCTTCAGAGAGATTGAAAAATATCCATATGAGCAGAAGCTCAACAGAAGGGTTGTTACTGTGGACAGAGATATAATGAATTATAAGATTATACATATGATGTTGTGTAAAGTATGGACTGTGTACACTGGTTTGCCACTTCTCTGGGTAAAGTATAGGGATACTAAATTTAGTCTGAGAGGTAATGCTACTTAACATAATCTGTGGAATTATTGCTATGAGCTAATGCTCAGGATTTAATAGTATTTGAAAAAGGCTAGACATTTTAAATAACAAGAATATAACCAGTTTTATCTCTTTCTTATGTTTTTGCCTTGCATTTATTCTCTGGTGAAGTTTTATGTGTATTACATGAAATATTTTATATTGTCCACTGTAATTAGTTTCACTGGGCTATTGGGGATATTGCTTCTGTTTAATACCATATTTTCTGTATCCTGAGTACCGTATATCCTGTATCCTTTGAAATGCTCTCTGCACAAATTGGTGTTGGTTTGGCCTTCCAAGGAGAGGGAATTAATACGTCAAGTTACTCACATCAATTAAGATCTAGATAAATTTCATTAGCGGGAAAAAGGGCTAAAGATTTTTGTATGATGGACTGTATATGTGAGTGCTGAAATGGTGATACTGAAATTAAGGGAATTTTTCCAACATGACTAATAACTAGAGAACTAAGAGTGAATGGAGTTGTAGAGAAGCATAAAACTGAAACATTATGTTTATTTATTATTTATGATAAATCAGCGTTTTCTGATCTACTTCGCAGTTTTCTTACTTTACTCACCTGTTAATGATCTCAGAAATTAGCTTCTAAGATTTAGGCCTACTTGTGTTCATGTCCTTAGGGGTGTGATACCCATGAAGTGACTTTGTCTGAGAAGGGAGAGGATGGTTGAGCATGCAGAAGCTCTGGATCAGCGTAACGTGTAGTCAGCCTGAACAGTGAGAATGTTGTTTTGCAGCCTTTTTTCAAGTTCTGAGTGCATTGGTATAAGAGCAGTCCTTTCCTGAAAGAAAGAGGAAATTCTGATTATATGTGCATCTATATAAATTAATCAGTTTGGATAATGGAAGGTAGCAAGTTACCAGTAGACTTTGAATTGCTGTTATAATTCAGCTGGCTGTGTTAATAATTAAAATCATCTCCAAATTGAGGACACTCCTATAATCACTTGGTAGGATGAGCTAATAGAACTACTGTAAATCATTACCATTTTACGATCTGCTTAAAATGTAAATCTTGTATTTCCTGAAGATGTATGGAGTCTTTACATTTATTGTAGTCAGTAATTCAGTAGGTAATACAAATACAGTAGGGCAAATTCAGTCTTGATGATTGGGGCAAGAGGGAGGGATAAGCATTTAATTTTTGTTTTTCTCATTTGTATACTCGTCTGTACACCAAGTGCAGGTCCTTGGAAACAGAACTTTTCACTGTAATGAGCCTGATACATATGTTTGTAGTTTTATTGCCATAACTAGATGGGTAGAGAGGTGATATTACTTAAGCCTATCTTGTCAAATGAAAAGCTTATTTGTGCAGCATTTTTAATTCATGAAGGTAAAGGGAAAGACCTTTTTTTTCTGAAGGTAGTAGAGCTTGCTGAATATCCAGTTGTAACAATCTGCTAAGACAACTTGAAAATGAATTCACGTTAAAAAAAAGCAAGAACCTTTTGTGACATAGAAAAAACACTCAGCATTCGAAGTTATTATTTTTCTTATTGCTCTTCTCTAATGTTTATATTGTTGTGACAGCGAAGAGCTCAGAATTGTCAGAACAAGAAGGCTGAAATTGGGTGAATAAGTGAAGTTTGAGATTCTCATTCTGTGCCATAATTATGGTGAATGTAAACAGAGTCATGGGGATTCTTCATACCCTGGTAATGCAGGACAAAACTGCTGTGAGAGGAGTCTTGCTTTCTTTCACAAGTTTGCAGTGTGACTCTTAGTTTTTATCCCATAATCCTTCCTTTCTGTACCATTGATGTAACACTGTTACATTATCTAAGCATGATTTAGGTGGCCACTTCCTTGCAATGCAGTGCTTACAGGTGTGTGGGTGTGTGTGTAGCTGCAGGTATGCTGGTGCTCACCTGGGCCAGGCTGCCTTCAGCACTGCATGGAACACTTGCAGCCTTGGGAATGTGTTTTGTGGCTGAGAGGTCTTGACATGGTGAGAGTTACCAGAATGCTAAAGCTGTCTTGTATTGCTGCGGGAGTTGGAGATGATGAAATGTGGCCTAGGTGGGGAACAACACCATGTCAATTCTTAACCGCAGGATTACAGTTACTCTTTTCCTGAAGTACTTGCCACCTAATTTAGATTGTATAGCAAGAAGGAAGTGTTTTTCCTATTTGAGATAGCTGTAGTCTGTATATGATTTTCCTTTGAAAATTGTTTGTAAAAATTGACTTTGAAGATTGTTGCACCTTAAAGAGGGGTTTTGTTAGGTGAGGATATTGATGGATTAATGTACTTCATGAAAGTTCTGAGCTTAAGTTTTATTGGGCTACTCAGGATATGGCTGTCATAGGGGAAGAATAGCTGTACATCTTTAGGTTCTGCCAACACGTCTGTGACAGATGGTGTCTTGTCTGTCCAATATGAATTCTTACCATTCTATAAATATTGAAAATACTTACTAAAAAATTCTATAACTAAGTGGGGGGAGGGAGGGAAAGGTGTTTCCTTGCCTTTAAATAAAATGCATCCTGGTTGATATAGGACAGTCTAAGGGGTATTTATAAAGGTCTTGGGCAGAACAGCACTGGTAAGTGCAGAAATTGGTATCTGAACAAATTCAGAAGGGCCTGGTGAAAATCTGGTTCACATGAGACAAACAGACAAATGAAAAAATATGTGTATGTTTTGGTGAAATAATATTAAATATTCCCTACAGGTGCTTTTTCGGTTGAAAGTTCTTTAGTGAAAGCTGGTCTGGGAAATCATTGGTATGTGTTCAGAGATGGGCAGCTGTTAATTTTGGGCATTGCAGATGCTCTGTACTACTTTCAGAGGCCTTGTCTGATTCATTCATCTCTCCTTTTCTGAAGCACCGTTCATCTCTCTTTTTCTGAAGCACTGAAGCTTTTGTGATAACTGACCTTTTTCAGGACAGACTTTGTGGAACTTCTTGTGCTATTGTATCTGCTGCTTATTTTTCATTTTAGAATTGCTGCCAAGTTTACAGAGCTCTGTCTTCTGTTGGATCCCAAGTAACTTGATTGATTCTTTGAAGGTATGCTGGTAGAATTGTGTCCTTGGCTGCTGCCTTTACAAGGTCCTGCACAGAGATTTTCTCCTGTATGTTTGCTGGCATAGTGCTGAAGCTATGTTTTTCAAAGAGTCTTAGCATGTAATTTTGTGTGGTTTTTGTACAAGTTAGAGTTAAGCGTTGTCTTCAGCTGATGTTTAAATGTTAGAACAAAGGAACTGTAACTTTTTAGAAATAGAAACTCCTATTTGATATTGCAGTCATTCTCATGGGGCTAGTCATGTTCATTTATTAACCTCCTATGCTTTTGATTCAAAGAAGGTATTTGGTACATGATCTACTTTCTTTGTGCAAAAGAGTAAAAACAACCATGTAGAATTTACGGAGCTTCTGCTGGGGGATGCAGTATTTTGGCTATCAGGCAATGCCAGTGCTTTGCTTTAAGACACCAGTTGTAAACATTCACTGTATGAAATTCTGATACTGTTCTGAAGGAATTTTCAGAAAAATACAGTCTCTTCAAACTCATCCTGATTACTCTTCTGAACAATGGACCTTTGTAGTTAAGCAAGACCTTATCACTGGCAGTTTGTGTTTCAAGTTCTGGCTTTTTTTTTACCAGACAGAAAACTCTTCATATTGTTAAAGAGAAATTCTGAAATGGCTCAGTGACTTGAAACACAGATGCAGTGTTTTCCAGTCTGGGAGTGTAAAAATTATTGTATTTGGAGAAAAACTTTGCCCAAGTTGGATTTGGTTATCAGGCTTATTGTTTTTTATACCTCAGTGTAATACGTGTTAATTCTTAAAAAGATAACTTGGTAATTTGCGGAAAGAAGTAGTACTTAAATTGTGTAGAGGTGACTGTGTTACTGTTGTAGTGCAGTTAATATGGGAAATCAAATGCATATCCTTTTATGCATATAAAATGGCCTTATGTTGCTCTAAAAAGTTAAGTTACCACTTTCATGGAAGAGTCTCTTTCTGTCAGCAGTTAGTCTGAATGTAGGTCATGCTTAGGAAAATGTGTGTGTAAAGTGCAGATCTCACTGGAAATAATTACAGAAAACTTGATGCTGTGCTGTTAAGTTGCATGCTGCAGGTTGAATATAGCAACTTGGCTTGCTGTTCTTGCGCTACGTAACAATTGACAGAAGGTTTCCTTCTAATTTTGAAGTAAATGGACCAAAACTACTTGTTAAACTGGGAAAAAGAATAGCTACTAGTTACAGTGCCTGCACAAAAGGGTTGTTCCTTTAGCTTATTTTCTGAGATTCTTAAATTGTAGCAGCAGAGCAAAGTTTGAGTCTAGTTAAAATAAAAAGCCTCATGCAACCTTAGAATTTTTTTATGTGTTGACAACTCAGTTACAAACATGAACATGAAGGGTTCTGAAAAAACCTTATTTCTAGCAGTCTAGACTCAGGAATTGGTTTGGGACTCCTCTCTTGAGGACATGATTTTTGTATATCTAAAATGTTCTCTAGTTGCTCAAGAAATGCAGAACAGAGATGCAGGGTTGGCTAAAACTCTCTGCATAAGAGGCTAGAATCCCATTCTCACTTTGCCAATACTGTGTTTTGTCCAGCACTATGGTAACAGGAGCAAAAGGTTGTGAAAACATTGTTTACCAGAAAAATGAGCAGATGCTGCTCTCAGGGCATGTGGAGAATACATCTATTGAGTAAGAAGGCACTGGTTTTGATTTTCAGATTTCAGATGAACTTCTACTAGCTTTCTTTCACATTTTGTTGATCGTGATAGTTCGTTTAGTTAGTCTTCATCCTGAGTTCAGTAATGGTTGGGTATCATTGAGTGTTACCACTACCTTCAGCAGGTGGGTTGTAGCACAGAGGTCAGCTTTCAGCAGGATGAACATATATATAGCAAGAACAAATTGACTTGCTGCCTCCTGCCCTCTTTCTGGCAAGCGTTTCCAATGAGGGCAAGGATAAAGGCCTATGAGTTGTGTGGGCTGTTGTGATTTTTCAGACAAGTCAGACAAGTATGTTAGTGTCTGGGCACGTAACAGGGTGCAAATGTGCATTTTAGGTAATAGGACTCTGGCATCTGTGATGGTGTAGCATTGGAGGGGCTGGAGGCTCTGCCCTTCAGATGGTTCTGCAGTAGGCAAGGAAAGCTGTCCTGTTTAACAGCAAAAAAGGAAGAGGGAGAGATCGAGCAACCTTTCATGGAGAGATGTAGGGAAAGCGCTTCTGATGTTTTAGTTCCCTGCTGTAGAGCTGATCAGCTGCCACTGCAGCTCTCCCAGGCTCTGCTAACTTGAGCATAAGTCTCTAGGTTTTGGGGGTGCTGCTGTGATTCTTTTGCCTTCTAGAGGAGTATTCGATGTTGCAGCTGTTGTGTGAAGGTTCCTTATTTTGATCTCTACTTTTACATACGAAGTAAAAAGGCTTTTTGTTTTGTTCTGTCAGATTGTAGGCATGTATCTGAAGACAGTTTGTTCCTTTCAGTATGTCTGAATTGACACAAGCTTTAAAAAGTAAGAATAATTTCCAGTTTAGGGTTAACTAATTACTGTGAAGGAATTTCTGTAATCCAAGTGTCCTTATTTCCTAGAAAAGGAAGAGTGATTATGCAAATTCCTGCCCCAGGTTAGTTTAAGCCCTCTTCTCTATCTACTGTCTTTGAAATGCATGCTTCTGTTACCTGATAGCTACACCTCTTTATTTCTCCTAAAGCTTTTTTTTAGCCATAGTTACAAAAGGTAGCTAATTTAAAGTAAAATAACATCTAATGTGGTAAAATTTTGGGGCTTGGTTATGTAAGGAAGTAGAGATGGTGAATGGCAATTAAAAGACTTGTGTTAGTTGGCTTGGTGATGTGGGCAGAATTGTGAGGATAACAGGACTATATGTGTTGTGGACAGACAGGACAGGCTTTCCAGCAGCTTGTGTTCCTTGGGCTCCATTACTCCTTTCTGCAGTGCCTGGGGACGTGGGGCTGTACACACAGCTCAGCACTGCTGTGGGTGTCACCTGCATGCCTGCCTCCCCTCTTTTGGGAGCTACTGGCTGAGTAGGGGGTGTGTACAGGTGTCCTGCCATCTGAGTGATTACAGGAGGGCCTCAGGTCATAAACGGTGAGGCTGGAGGATATGGCCATGTCGTACTTAGCTTTTCTTGCTATGAGCTTGTGATGTCTGGCGGTGGGCACTTTGAAGCAGAATCTGCTTCTGCCACAGATCACACTGCCTGTGATTCTAAATGGAAACCATTCATTGACCTCAGTCATTGCTATGTAATGAGTTGAACTGGGAATTTACAGTGGAAGGAAGAAACTGGCAGAGTTGGAGACTCAAAGTTGAAGTTGTAACTCAGATGTTACATAAACCCCTGTGACTGAATAATATTTGGGGAGCTAAAATAGACATAGTTTCTTAGAAATGGTAGAGACAAAAGTCTGTTCATCTGATATTGCTATGGAGAAAACAGTTTGTGCAAATGGCATTTTTTTTGTACAACAGAATATAATTACTTTATGATTGTTGTTTGTTCTTACTTCTGAAAGCCACTTTGCATCTGAAAAATAATTTTTGCAAAGTCTACAACTTTATTTTTATCAGGTAGCTGTAAAATTAAATTTCAATTGAATTGAGTTAATCAATGATTTGGACTTGCACAATCAGTAAAACCTGTGCACACTAAACCATCCCTGGTGAATGAGAATTGTAGAACAGCAGATACATGAGATGGTAGAGTTAAACCTGTGAAACTTCACTGTTTCTGAGGTTCATCATTCTGTGCACTTTTATTGGCCTAGTTTCTTATGGCCGCAACTATGTTGATTTTTGTACTGGTATTGAAGGCAAAATTGGCCTCATGTTTGAAACTCTAATCATGTTGTAGGAACTAGAAAAAGATCCACTTCTCTGAGCTGCCTTATTGCAGAAGAGCCACCAGAGTAAGGTGAAACCTGCATTGTTTAACAGAATGAGAAGGGAGTCTTAAATGCACAAGGGGAATAGGAAGCAGCAGTGAGACAAACCTCCTTGAGCAAGAGCTAAGTCTGGTGCTGTACAACAGTGATGAGTAACTATTAATAAAACTACATATTAGCTACATTTTGGATTTAAATGTATTTGGGTGCTCCGGCACTGTTCTTGTGCTGCTTCTTGTGATGTATAATTTTAAACTGTTACTGATGTTTTGAACAAACTTTCTTACAGCCTTGTCTGGTAGGTTTGTGTGAATGCAGCATGCCTTATTGTTTTTGCATAAACAGAACTTTGGCTCTACTTTCAAGGAACAGGAACTTGTCAGTTTTGGTGAGAGCAGGACATTTGTATGTGAAAACTGGTCAGCTGTGCTTGTTATTGTATGGAGATAAACTGAGTTTGATCTCGGTGATCATTAAGGGAAACAGGTGACAGATTTGTTGCAGTGATGCAGGCAGCCTGAAAACAGTGGTGCCAGTGATTAGCTGGCAGGAAGCTGTGCTTGTACTCAGCTATCATTTGTTATGTTTTTCTCTTGGGTGCAGTAGACTGATATTCTTGTTGCAGATTTCAAACCAGTGAGTTAGTTTTGCCCTCACTGGCAGCCTTGAATGCAGTATGTACTTTTAAAAGTTGCTTTTTCACTTAGGAGGTTAGGTTCCATGTATATTTATTTCAAAGGTAACTTTCCTAGCTGTTGATCAAACCTACGTTTTGAGGCCCAGCACAGAACTGAAAACATCAAATAAATCTACTGCAGTGAAACCAAAAGGCTGCAACTTAATGCAAATGACCTGGTGCAGACTGCAGTGGATTATTGATACTGAGTTTCAGATGGCTTAAAAATTAGAAAGTCACACTTGCAATCAAGAAATTCTAGTGACATTTAGTGCATCATTACAGTTTTTTAATAATCTGGAAAACAGAATAACCTGATGTCAACGGCTTTACTAAACTATGAATACTAAGAGTATATTCCTTAGATGGTATGCTTGCTGTTAGTATGCAGATAAGTTAAGGTAAATTATAATTTTGATTTAATTTAATATGGGAATAACATTATTTATATTTATATCAGTGTAATAAGAAGAATGCAATTAACGTTGCATTTGAAAATTACTTTTTTAAATATCACATTTATTACTTGCTCTTTGTATATTGTTGAATTATAAAATCTGATTAATAGTTTTGATGCATTCTTAATTCTAAAGCCAATATTTTTGGCAGTGTTCCTTATAGAGCTTTGTTGATTGCTGCGTGATCTCTGGTCAAAAGGTGATGTATTTTATTAGATTTAGGATATATGGAACTCGCAGTGCTGTGAAAATAGTCCTGAATCCCGTTTCTTTTCCCTTGTATTCAAAAGAGTTTACTTCAGTAACTTCACATTTAAAGGTGTTTAAAGTTTGCATGCTCTTAGTGTGAACAGCAAATTAATTGTTTTCTTGTAGATGTTGAGTAGAGGCTTTGGATACAATTGTGGAGAAAGTACTTTTCAGTTTGAAGGATGTTTACAAGGTGGGCTGGTATAGGTGCCTGACTGCCTGGATGGTCCACCCACAACTCAAGTTTCATTGAGTGCTGATTCCTGCATTGTGTATTGTCACTTCTGAGAGTAGCTCATTAATAAAAAAGTTGTGTCACCAGGAGACTTAAAATGCTGTGCTCCATTCTTCACAGATGGGACAGAGTTTTCCAGCAGGTTACTTTAATCACAGTTAGCTGTTCAGACAAGGTCATGCTAAAAATATTGTGAAGCAAAATATTCTGTCTCCAAAGTCTAGAGCCACCATTTATACTGAGTTATATGCTGAATTACCAGTCCCCTTATCTTGTTGCTTCCCCTGTTTCATGGTCTCAGTGTATGTTGCTGCTTGTATGTCATGCAGAGCAATAGAAGGCTGTCAGAAAACTTACCAGGGGGGTTGTGGCAGGATACATTTGAAGAAGTGTTTTCCATTTGTATCTGAACTGTTATTTGCTTATGTGCTTAATATTTGATTAATTCATAATGTTCAGGGTGTTGAGTACATGTAAATGGCTAATGACTACCAACTCACCTTAATTTTAACATAAATGTGGACACATTTGAGTAGGGTGATGAAGGGATCAAGGTAACCTTCCCTCTTTGTAAAATAATGACAACAGCACTAATGGTGTGAATATCTAGCTATGTAGAGAAAAAAGTTTACACATGGAAATGAATAGTGTAGAGATTATCCTATTACAATTAAAAAAAAAAAAGGGAAAAAAAACCCAACAAAAAACCTGCTCCTAACTCCAAGTACTGTGCAGCTTTGGTTATGCTAAAAAACTGAGTTTCCCAGTGTTTAGTGTACTAATAGAATACATGGATCGTTTTGCTCCTCCAAAAGGGAAATTTTGGCTTTTCCTGGTGCTATTGAATAAGTGCCTTAGAGCTCTGTGGTACTTATTTTTTTTTCAGGAACTCTGGGAGAGCTCATTTTCTTTCTGTCAGTGATTGCTTTTGCTCCCTCGTGCTTGTTTCACCTGCATGTTACGTACCAGATACTTATGAATTGGGTGGTACATGTTTTTCATGCTGGGAATGAGCAGTTCTGGTAGTGAAAGGAGGAGTAAGGGATATTCTTCAGCAAGTAACTACTTAATGAGTGAGTTTGTTTAAACAGAAAACTATTGTTTTTTTCACTGACACTTATGTAACTTTTTGGCATGATTTCGACACAATTTTTGGATTAATGATGCTCAGTTTTATTTTCAATCATTTTTTGTAGTTTACGAAAGGACCTCACAAAGCACTTGGATGGGCTGAGCAAATGCCATCTGTGCAGTTGAATAAAAGTGTGTAAAATATTTAATTATGTATGAGGCTTCCAGTAACTTCAAGGAATTCAGCAACAATTTAAATGAAAAGGATGATATAAGAGCTCAATCTGTTTTTCACAGGAAAACTGAAGTGTGCTTTGTCAGTATCACAGTTGGGCACATTTTGTATTGAATAATGCAGGCTTGTTGAACTCTGTGGTGTGCAGCTTTTGTTCTTGGGGGTTCTTGAAGCTGATGCAACCTCAGCAGAAACCTTAGGGGTTTTGCTAGCTGGTCCTCAGACAAGTGCCAGCTTGGGTTAGTGTTAAAAGTAATCAAAAAAAGCCCAACTGTTATATTGATTAAACAGAACTAATCTTCTGTCTCATTTTTTAAATTTTATTGTTACTTTTTCATGACACATATATGAGTTTTGTTTCACTAAACAGTACTGTTTTGGACAATAGCAAGAGATGCTCTGTATGTTAGGAAAGTGATTAGTATATTGTGGACATACCTTTTGGTATAGTTAATCTGGTGTCAAACTATTTAAACTCAGTTTGATATCTAGGTATTACTGCTTAAATGCATTGTATGCTAAAGAGTTGATTTGAATACGAATTGCGATTTTTTTCCAATCAGAACTCCTTTTTCTAACATGTGAATGATGGTAGCCTCAGAAATGAAAAGCTTTATTTATCCCCCCGTTTCAATTCAACATTAAGCATAAATCTTGGAAGAATTTTTTGTTGTTGTCATATTGATACTGAAGGCAACAACTTGTGCTAATCCTCTGTAATAAGAAACACAGTTTCTTTCTCAACTCATAGGTCCAGACTTTTTAGTTCATCTAAAAGAATTTGTTGTGTAAGTTTTGTTAGTTTGACTGAAATCTTTGAACTTCCAAGTTTATGATGACTACTGGTCAAATAACAGGTTTGGGGTTTTTTTTAGAACTAGAGCAGGAAAGAAACCTAGTTATAATAACAAACTAAACATCAGCAGCTTTTAGTGCTTCCTCTCATGCACTACTTTCAGCCCTGTCTTTATTAGCTTTTTCCAATTCATAAGAAACTTATTTTTTAACATGTTACTATCTTGAAGTCTTTCCTTTTCTTCTAATTTGGTAGCATTGGTAGCATTTCATATTTCATCCAGTTGGGTTGATGTTCTGTCAGTCTTAATGTGGGGCTCATGTTGCCTCCCATCATTTGTTTCCTCAAAGAATTTCTCCATTCATCAGTAGCTGTTTTTCTGTACAAAAGTATTCAAGTCCTTAATAGTGGTGTAACAGATTTTATCACTGTGATTTGGATGATCTCTCATTGGGATGGCAGAATGCCTTAAATTCTTGGTTTCCTTCTAGCCCTGCTTTTTATGCTCCTTATGCATATATGATTTCCTTTTGCCAATCATATAACCAAATTATTTTGGCATTTTGGATACCTTACTGCATGTTTTATTCTCTCTGTGCTACACTCTTTGTTCAATAATTTTTTTTCTTCTTTGTGGTTTTCTTTTCTATTATGTGTATAAATACAAAAGATCGTTTTTCCATAGGCAGGAGAATAAACACTGAGACATTTAATTCCTAAAATGAAAGGATATCTTATGTAGTGAGCAGTCCAGGGCATTTCTTATTGAAATGTGGTAATGTAACTGTGCAATGGAAACAGAACTTCCAGAGTGAGAAGAAAGAGTGATGCCTAGGCTCTGCATCCTGACATGAAAAGTAAGGCAGGTTGAATCTTTTCTAATCCTAGCAATTTGATTTATACATTCTAACAAAAATGAGAAATATTTTCAGGTGAACATTTGTGATTGTTCCTGACCTGTATTAGAATTGGTGTCCATTGTTGGGCTGGCATGTGGTAGTAGGAACTGTTGATAATTCTCCAGTGTCTGAAAGCAAGCACACAGTATTGCCCTGTGGGTGTAGTCCATGCCTTTTCTGACTGAATGTGAACTCTCTGCATTCCTAGCTGACTTGAATGACTTTAATCTTCTCCTGTTGTCTAAAAGCCCCATCTTTGTATAGGGTAGTCACTGTAGTCTACGCTGTAGCTCTGACTCCATCTATCCTGTGAAATATTTCCATCTAATTGATAGTTTGTTTTGTTTTCTGATGGAGGCAAACCACCTGTTTGAGCATTGGGTGTTTCCACAAACAGAAGGCACTCTCCATGGGAGAGCTGGGAGAGCAATGACTACTGCTGTGTCTGAGTGCATGGGGTACCACTTCCTGCTGCAGCAGAGGTGGCGTGTCCCAGTAGTAGCTGACACCATCCTCACTCCATGTGGGCTGGCAGGAGCATCAGATGAGCTCTCTGTGGTGAGTTAAAATGGTGCTCTTACTGCTGAGAGCAGGAGAGGAGGATGCTGCCTGTGACTCAGCATGGACCACCTGATTTGTATGGAGAAAAATGATCAACGGAATAAATGCCAAGTTGCTGCATGGAAATTCCATTACATGGGCACAGAAGATGTGATCCAAACATTCCTTTTTAAGGCTGTGAAGATGATCCAGCTATGCTACTCAAGTATGTTAGCACTGAGAAACCAAAGCTACAAGTTTAAGAGGTGTAAATGAAACAGTACTGTTAACACAGTGGAAAAATATTAAGGGGAACATAATGAGGCACTGCGTACAGTCCTGGTGGAGAAAAACCTGTAGGTAGTGGAAGGCTGGCAAAACTGCAGTGATGTCTTCTTTCCAGCACATGTAACTTTTCTAACAAGCCAACCAACTCTGGTTAGTTCTCCCTCTGTTCTTGATTTTATCCTTCCTTTGTATCTGTGGCTGTGCAGTGGTTTGGATGAGGGGAAACTTATAATCTCATTTATGGATCAGATAATTTGGGACTTGCCTCCTGGTCCGATTCACTGCAGCAAAGAGCATGCAGTTGGTGTTGGGGACCTCTACTTTGACAGGTACTGCTGATTAAAGTAGAACCTGAGCCTCCATAATATCATGATTAATTGCTCAAACCATAATTCAGTAAGATGATTTGCTCTTTCTTTGTGACATCTACATAGTTTTACTAGGGCAAGTGTTTGCAATTTTGCTTGGCAGGGAAGATAATGGAATTGACTGGGGTTTAAAATAACCATTTGTTTCTGAAGTTATTTATAAACTAGATTAGGCACTCAATCCACCATGCAGTCCTACAAACACAGTGCTATCGCAATGAATGGATATGATAGGTTTAGGAATGACTTGCTGCCTATGTTGGCAGTGTTGTAGAAGACTTACTTTTCAAACAATAGCTTTGATTTCTTAAATTTAATATCCATTAAAAAGTACAGATCAAACTGATCTAACAGTTGAAAGCATTGCTTCCCTAAGCATGGTGTGTGAATAGATGTGGTGAGCCCATTTTTTTTATAGGCACACATAAAATTATGCATGCAAGTACTAAAGATGCTTAAAAAGTAAAATGGAGGGAGATACTCAATGGTCTGTTTCATGGCATTAAATTTAGGTCAGGGCACTGAAAACACTTGCTACCAGTGCTTGATCATGCTACTTAAGGGCATCAAGGTCTCTGGTTGATATCCTGAATTATTCACTGTAGCAACTCTTCTTTTTGTTAAGAGTGAACATGGCAGAGCATGGTTCTCTTGTTTTCAATATTCTACACAGAAACAATATTCCATAGGTTACTGAACTACTCTAGAGAGTGTTACCAGTTTGATTAGGGCCAGTTACTATTTTTGTCTTTCACTAGAGAATTTTGGTATGTGTGGAAATTGTGGTAACTCTTTGTCTGCCTTGCAGTCATGTATGAAGCATATTGGCTGGTATTTCGATGTTATGAAGGTCAGAGTATCACATCTTAGATTGCTGAGGGTTATGTTTGAATTTTGTTTGCTGATCACTTGGAAACATTATCTTATTTGCAGAAATCCTTAATTTACGTAGTTAGGTACTCAGTGAGCATGGCATGGGGAATGTAAATGGGGATCTTCTTACACAGGAGCATATGATAAGATCTCTAGAAATATACTTTTCAAATTAAAGATAGATTTTGCCCTAAACACAACTTGTGATTTCAAGTTAAATTTTAACTGACATTTATTGTTGCATTTTTACAGGGGAACTTTAGATTTTTCTGTAAGTATTCCAGACTTTTTCCTAGTTACTATGAGTCATTTAAGTTTTCATCTCTTGAAAGTTTTTAGGGTAAACGTGATTGTTTTAAAATGCTGTCATAAAATAATTTTTGTTGTTGTGAAAGAGCTTGACAATAGTAGGTTCAAATAGTCATTTTAATATGAAAATTCAACACGTTCTTCATTTTTAAGTATGCAGGAAGAAAGTTCAAACCAGTTTTGCTGTGCCAAACATGAGTGGATTTTGCCTCAGAGAATTTTGGGCTCTATATAAAGGCAAGGAAAGCAAATCACAGTTGAGTTATCAGCTGAATACACAAGCTAGACCTCTCAATCAAATGGGTTTTTGTGCTAATAACAGTTCCAAAAAAGTTTACAGGATTGCTGTTTTGTGAAATCTTTAATGTGTTTGAACACTGAGAAGCCAGTTCCTTGTTGGTTTGAACTGGGGTGACTGGAATTTAGCTATTAGATTACATCAGTGGAAGGACTAGCTCTGAACATATATTCATATTTGTGCTTCTTTAAAGCTGTATCGGAGACTCATAATATCTAAAATTATAGACTGTTTACCTTTTGTTCTCAAGCATTTTGGCTATTAATGAAAAAATATAGTGTATGCTGGCTTATACTCATCTGTTCTACATGGACAGTGTGCTAATGGAAATCAGCAATTTCTGCTTCTATAAATAGATTGTCAGCAGCTGCAGAGCAAATCTGAGGAGCTTATGGTCATTTTTCTTATTGCTATTGAGAAGTGTTTTGAATGGCTGTGAAGCATGTGGTGGTAGGTGTGCCTGCACAATGGTGTGTGCAGGCTGGGCCGAGGGGAGGAGCAGGGACAGGGAACACAAAGTGCATTTATAAACCATCAATTTCAGGGTAATGAGCTCTCTCTTCCTTCATTTGGGAGTCCTTAAGATGAGTTTGGAGCTCTTTTATATACAAGACATACTATTCAGCTAGCTAAAAGTCGTGAGTTCTTAAAGGGGATCTGGGAATAGGATAGCATTTATCTAACTTCTTTATGGCTGAATAGAAGGCAGCTTTTACAAGTGTGCCCTGAAAAAGCTGTCTCCTAAAATCGCCAGTTCCTTCTTCTGTTGTCCTGTGTTTTCTGCTGCATGGGAAAGAAACAGCCAGGCAAGAATGCTTCCCTTCCACAGCATTCCTCCCCTCCTGCCCCATCGTGGGAGCTGTTCTATGCATGACCGGCAACCACTGCTATCCTCCTTCCCGCAGATGAGGAACTGGTACCAGTGTAACCTGCTGCAGGCCAACTAAGTTTCCACTGTTGTTTGTGGACACAGGAGCTTTTCAGGAAAGAAAAAGTGTTGAATTCTTTCATGTGAGCATTCATTTGCAGTCCTGTGCCTGTTTTCACACGTGTGGGATTTTTTTTATCTTGAAAGCTAGCAATCTTCTTATAGGAGTGTTATTATAGGGTCTCAGGAAACATTTTGGACTGTAAGAATTATTTTCCTGGAATACATATATACTTGCTTTCTGCGTTTACCAAAGTACATATAATAAAATGGATAGTAGATTTGGCTTGTGCTCAAAGATACGGAATGACTTTATATTCCCTCTTTAATAACAGCACACTTCTTGAATCTTGATACCCAACCTATGTGGCTAATATATAAAGCAAAGGAAATATTGAAATACAGGACTGTAATGGCAGGTGGGAGTAGAGTATTTGTCAAGTGTCACTCTAGGAACAGCACCATCAGCCTGTGAAATCTCTGAAGATCCCCTGAAAGTGAAACCTGGAGTATACCAAAGCCTTGGAAATGGAAAAGTTTCTCAGCTATCTTAGTTTATGTTTTACCAGTGCTTTAATCTGTATTCTTTGTCCTGACTTAGATCTTAGTGATAATAACTGTTACTCCAGGAGAAACACAGAACCCTAACATTTAGGTTCTTAGCTATTTATAATGTTGTTTGAAAGGTATGTATGTTTTTAAACTTCCAATGGATGTCTTGTGGATTGATAAATACTTTTAGGTGCTCTACTGCTAGAAGAATGGATCATACTAGAAAAAAAAATACTGACAGTGTGAAAAAGCACAAAGCATGTTTCGAAAGAAAAGAATATCCTTTTTCTTTTTAAAAATTATTCCTCTCAGTTTATTTAGCTACCATCTTATGGGGATAATTATAGTTCATTCACTGTGAATGACCATTTGTGACAAGAATGAGGTCTAAATAATTAGGTGAGGGGAGGGATATGGTGTTTGGCAGATCCTTACTGGCTGTTTGGTGTTCTAATTGAAGTACCAAGTTTAGAAAAATTAAACTATTCTAAACAGTATAAAGTGTAGGAGAAGTGAAGAATAAGTGTCTCAGAGTGCTTTTCCAGTTAATTGCTAAAATACAAAATAAAGTTGGTCTTCATTTCAAGAAAAAATTAAGCTTAATTCTTTTGATAAGGTATAGAAACTCTTAAAATACAAATTTAGTATCTTTTGTGAAATGAATGGAAAGGAGGAAAAATAGTAACTTTTATTTAGAATTAGTTTGACTTCTGCAGTATTTTTGTCAATACCAACAGGCAGAAGAAGTTCATGCCAAGAATCTTTGTGTGAGAGACTTCATACTAAATAACCCTTTTCTCTCTGTTTTTAGTCAGCAGATAAGCAGCGAGCCCTGGAAGAAACCAAAGCCTACACAACCCAGTCATTAGCAAGCGTAGCCTATCTGATCAACACTTTGGCCAACAATGTTCTCCAAATGCTGGATATCCAAGCATCTCAACTTCGACGCATGGAATCTTCAATCAACCATATTTCACAAGTGAGGCTTTCTTCCTAATTTTATTTTTCCTCTTTGACCACTTGATATTACGTAGCAAGTAAAATTCTGAACTGGCATTTTGTGAATGAGAAAAATAGTAAGGCTAAAAAGGATGTATTTCTTCTCATATTTGTTCTGGGTTTGGGTCTCATGTGGTTTTTAAGAGTGTTAGTACGAGTATTTTTCCATAGGATAACAGCTTAAATGTATTCTTAGCCAGTTTATTGTTTGCTGAGGGGGCCTTTCTGCATAAGAGAAAAGCACAGAAAAATCGCTAATGGTAAAATCAGATTATTATGTTAAGAAATACGAAATGGATGGTGTAAAACAGTACTTGTCATGTTTTTACTTTTCTTCTTTCTGTAATACTGTCATCTAATGACAAGAGATGACAAAAATAGTTTGCTCCTGGCTTTTCGTAGTAAAACGTACTTTGCAGTGACATGAACAAAAGGCAAAATGAATGTTTCAGTTTGTCTATGGCTACAGAACTCGTGCCATTGTTTGTAGTTTTTCTGAGCAACAATAAACTAAGCTACTGTAACCAGGAACTCATGTTCCATTACCACACTGATCAGAGAATTTTGTTGCCAGGCTGGGCTGAGAATGAATGATAGATAAAATGGAAGTTTACCAGCCAATGATGGTTTAAAAGAGAAATTAAGAGCAATGATACAGCACTTTTTGTTTTACTGTTTGCTGGATATTTTTCATGTCTTAGTTGACCAATACATTTTTGGCTGCTAGAGTTTCTTGATCTCCGAGTGACAGTGTAAATTCAAATAAAAAATACTGTGGTATTTCGAAAAAACTTTTGAAAGCAGGAGCTGTGCAAGGTAGGAAGTAAGTAGATCAATTTGATCTTTTAACTTGCTGGTATTGGAAGGGTTGCTAAGCTAGGACAGGCTTGAACTAGCAAAAGAAGTGAACTATTTTATGCTGGTTTAATGGGCTGACTTGGCTCGGATTGGGTCAGATTCCAGAGCAGGTACAATGGAAGGAGTGAGGAGGATTTCCCCTTGTGTTAGTGGTATGTGATTGGATTGCCTCAGTTGTCTCAAACCACATCAAAAATAAGCTGCAGAGTTTGATTTCTTCTCTTCTTGTTAGTCCATGAACAAGTAAATTCACTTTTTCCCCCCAGAAAACGTCACCAATTACTCTGTGTATATCTGTGTGCTCTCTATATATGCTGTATATGTGTGTGTATGTGTGTGCTTCTTCACAGGCAGGTGACAGCTGACATGTATCTCGGCTGTTTGAGAGCCTGACGCAAAAGACAGTATATGAATAAAATATTTTGGGTTCACTGGATTTTGCATTTTATAAATGTGGAAAATTCGTTTTGTCACACAGTTGCTGTAAAGTAGTTTTTGAGGAAAGAGGCATAGCATTTTAGATTTTTTCCTCCTGAGAGGCTGAGATTTATTCAGATTGAAATGCCACATTAGATTGTCTCTGACACATATATAAAATGGCTAGTTATTTAAAATGGAGCACTAAATTAGCAGTACCCAACACCTAATGAAGATGTATCTGCCAAATTTCATAGGTTGTGCTTGAAAAACAACAAAAAAAAGCTGTGGTGCTTTTTTTGGGTTTTTATTTGTTTGTTTTTTAATATGGCTATAAAAATGAAAATGTAGTTTCATTTTTTGTTGTTGTTTGATGGTTTTTGAACCTGCATCATCCTGGATTCTCCCCAAATCTTCATGGAAGAACTTATATCAGAGGCGCAGAGAGTATTTGAATTCTGGATATTGCATACGTGAAGTGTGTTGGTCCAAGGAACTTTATTAATTGGAATGAATTGTGTTCAGAAATGGTTTCATTCCATGATACAAGTGTTGTAGATGGTTATATATCCATTGTAATTTCAAGGGTTATTTTTCTTTTAAAAAATAATTTATTTTTACACAATGTCTGTGTAAATAAATAATTTATTTTCAAGAAATTTCATTACACTTCTCCTGAAATTAGTCTGACCTGGAGAAGACTGCCTTGGTCTTTTTTATGCTGGGTGTAAAGTTTAGTGGACTTTTTCAAATAGCATTTAAAATGCCTGGTGGTATAATACCTCACTGCCAAATTATGATTTCAGTCAGTCTGACTTGAAATGATGTCAGCAACACAGAACAGAAAACAGTTTGGTAATTACCATCTGCCCACAGTGTATTATTGCATTAGTGCTGTGATCAGTAAGTCTTGGTATTTCAGTTTAGAAAACACTATATGGAAATTATGATCTCTGGATGTGTAATCCTGCTTTTAATTCTGATGTGGAATTCCACATATTCGCCAAAGGAGGAGGGAGCAAAATCATTTGGCACTTAGTAAGAAAAAGTGCTTGGTTTTTTGGTTTTTTTTCCCAAGTGTAGCTCAAACCGGAAGAGGTGTCATTAGCTTGGTAAGATAAAATATTCTGGGTCTCTGTTCATTGATACAATGCCAATTTGTATCACTTTCTGTGTTTCCTTCTAAATGCCAACATAATCAAAGAGCTGAAAAGGAAGCTGATAATCATTTGTGAGTTTTCAGTTTATATATAGATCCTGATTAAGGAAATTGTTACTATTGAAACTATTTTTATACAAGTGATTAAATGCTATTGGTTTAAAAATTGGAATTCACAGAATTACAAAATATGCTCAGTTGAAAGGAACCTGTTGGGATCATCAAGTCCAATTCCTGGCCCTGCACAGAACCATCCCCAAGTGTCACTCCATGTGCCTGAGAGTGTTATCCAAATGCTTCTTCAACTCTGTCAGGCTTGGTGCTGTGACCACTGCCCTGGGGAGCCTGTTCAGTGCCCAACCACCCTCTGGGGGAAGAACTTTTTTCTAATATCCAACCTCAACCTTCCCTGACACAACTTCAGGCCATTCCCTCGAGTCCTGTCACTGGTCACCACAGAGAAGAGATCAGTTCCTGCCCCTGCTCTTCCCCTCACAAGTTGTAACTGCAGTGAGGTCTCCCCTCAGTCTCCCCTCCTCCAGGCTGAGCAGACCAAGTGCCCTCAGCCACTGATCACACAGCTTCCCCTCAAGGCCCTTCACCGTCTTCGTTGCCCTCCTTTGGACACTCTCATATCTTTCTGATATTGTGGCATCCCAAACTACCCACAATATCCAAGGTGAGGCTGCTCCAGTGCAGAGCAGAGCGGGACAATCCCCTTCCTTGCCTGGCTGGCCGTGCTGTGCCTGATGCCCCCCAGGACAGGGTTGGCCCTCCTGGCTGCCAGGGCACTGCTGACTCACATTCCACTTGCCATCCACCAGGACCCCCAGGGCCCTTTCCTGGCACTGCTTTCCAGCATCTCATTCCCCAGTCTGAATGTACATCTGGGGCTGCCCCATCCCAGGTGCAGAATCTGGCATTTCCCTTGCTGAACTTCCTATGGTTGATGATTGCCCAGTTCTCCAGTTTGTGAGGTCTCTCTGCAGGGCCTCCCTAATTGTTTGGTCTGAAAGCTGATGAATCTATTCTTACTTGCCTTCTTGAATCCTGTCCAGAACAAGATGATACGCAGTGTTTCATATTTGATGAAGAATTTAAATCCTAAATACAGATCATATGTATAAATATTTGTACTTGTTTAAAAATTTTTGTTACAACTTTTAAGTTAGCAGACACTCTGAAATGTTGCTAACATCCAAATTCTTTAAATTAATCTGGCAGATTTTCAGATTTTAATACTTTGATGATGAGAAATGTTTTCAGGTTTAATTAATAGAATCTCTTTACTTAGCAAGGTAATTTTTAAAACTCTTCCAATTATATAAACAAGCATATTGCCACAAAGATGAGTGGTAGTGATGAGTTAGCTCCAGTGGTGCTGCATGATGGAGAAATCTGCCACATGCTCCATACAGGCTCTGACTCCCAGGGCTCTGGCCATGAGAGCAGGTACCGCACAGACTGCATGCTTGCGCTTCTCTGTAGGCAGCATGTGTGGCTGAGCTGGGCTGGAGCAACATGTGTGAGCTGCTTGGTCAGTGTGGGGAAGGAAGTTCACTTGGACTTTGCATTGTTAATTCAGGAAAGGCTTGTAGCCTCTTTCAGTTATCTTATTCTTGCAAGGTGCAAGAACAGTAAAACTCTTTCAAAAATGGTAATGCAAGGCTAATTTTACACAGTATGTATCACCTGTTTAGGGAACAAGTAGCTTTTCAGTATTTTTGTAGCATTATGATCTCTTTCTTTGTGTATAAATTACGTATAATTTGAGTTGAGACAATGTCACATTTCTAACATGTCAAAATTAGGCAGCTACTAATTTTAAAGTAATAATCCAGTTTGCAAGGTAGTTTGCAATTAGTTTGAATTGCATCAAGCAAGATTAATAAAAAACTAAGAGTCCAGCAATACTATATTTAAGCTATGTTTTCTTCTAAGATTGATTTTTTAAAACTGAATTTTAAAAGCCAAGACTAACAGACTGACAATAAATTGTTAAATTTAAATTAGAATGTTTTGAGAAGAGGAAGAAATTAAGGCTTCTGAAGAGTTTTATTTCCGGAATTTGACTGCAGTTCAAAGTGCTGTTGTGGTTTAACCCCAGCTGACAACTAAGCACCACATGGCTGCTCACTCACTCCCCCCTCCCAGCCCATGGATGGAAAATCAGAAGGGTAAAAGTGAGAAAACTTGAGATAAAAACACTTTAATAATTGAAATATGATAATACTGATAATAAATTGTACTGAAAAGGAAAACAACAGAGAGGTATGTAAAACCCAAGAAGAAATGATGCAAAAGAGAACAACTGCTCACCACCACCTGACTGATGCCCGGCCAGTCCCCAGGCAGCCTCCCCCAGCTTTGTGCTGCTGCCCATGACACCACATGGTGTGGTGTGTCCCTTGGGCCAGCTGTTCCAGCTGTGTCCCTTCCCAACTTCTTGTGCACCCCCAGCCTACTCAGTGGTGGGGTGGGATGAGGAGCAGAAAAGGCCTTGACTCTGAGTAACCTCTGCTCAGCTGTAACTAAAACATCCCTGTGTTATCAACACTGTTTTGCTGTGTAAGTCCAAAACATAACCTCATACTGTGAAGAAAATGAACTCTGTCCCAGCCAAAACCAGCACAAGTGCTAACTTAATGCTTTAAGAAATTTTGCTTGCCAATAGAACAGAATATTTCTCAAAACTCATGAGTTCAGTGCCTTTTAAGTGAAGCTGTAAATAGTGTGAACTTTGCAAGAAATCCCCAAAGTTATTTAATGCTTTTTCTGTTTTAGCATTTACAGTTCTGAGACCATTTTTGTATGGAAACCTGATGTTTCAAAACAACTAGAAAATTCCTAATGGAAAAAAAATATGCAGAGGTTCATACTTATTTTTCTCCTTAAGCTGACCCTTGTCTTATTGCAGGGGTCTTGGAAAGCATATGAAAAGGTGGCAGTAATGAGCCTAATCTCTAACAAGCTGTCATTTAAAAGCTTTTGCTAAAGCTAATGGAGCTATGTGAAAAAAAATTTAAAAGGCATAATAATGCTCTAAGGATTCCAGTATTTCATTTTAGAAAAGAGGGGTTTAAGTTATAGAAGGGCAGTGTATTCCATCTCCTTTTCCTAACAGACTTTCCAAGTCAGTTGTTTTGTTAGTCCAGCTCAACCCCCAAAACTTTTCAGCAGAACTTTCTAAACTGCTGAAAAAAAATTCTGCTAGCATTCTCCTGTCTCCCTTAAGGGATTTATGCTAGTACTGGAGGTAATAATTACCTGTGTGTTGAGGATAAATGTTTTCATTTTCTGCAGTAGCAGGTTAACGTTTGTTACTTCCCCTACTAATGGAATGCCTCAATGTTCCCTTCTGCTGTTTTATAGGTGTATTAAGATCTCATGACTTCAGCAGTCTACTAAACAAGAAAATGAAATTTTTGAAAAACTGCCAGCAAAATGCTTTTCAATACAATTTTAGGTGTACGGACCAGAATTATATGCAGTTTTTATACTCTTAGTCATTCCATAGCTATTTATGGTAAAAGAGATGTTCCAAAGCATAATGCAGGAGAAATCCTGTTAGATGAGCTTCAGGTTTTAATTAGGTTTTATGCATTTCATTGTTTGTTACTGTAGTTATGTCTTGCTGATCACCATAGTCTTTCAGGAAACTGACTGTACTTACAGCTCCCATTGAAAAAAACATGCTTTTCATTCATAGAAACAGGTTTCCAGAGTGCCAAGATACCATTGCTACAATCATGTGCATTAAATACCTCTACTTATGTTGTGCTAATAGATAATTGCATAAGAAATACTGAGAGACCATAGTTAAAGTTGTGGAGTTCTAGCACTGCAACTTTAGAAATAGAAAGTGAGAAATCACCTTGCCAACCCTGCCCTAATTACTTTCTTTCTGATTTGTGGGTCGAAATTAAGGGTTTGAGTGTAGTATCTGAGGCATAAACTAATGCTGAGTTACCAGATTCAGACCTGTAAGATATTGGTGTTCCAGTACATTTGAAGTGCAGCTGCTCTTGCAGCTGTTCTGTAATATTCTAGCAAATGATGTCATGGGCCTGTGAGACAAAGAACATACAGGAGTCAGTGTCATGTCTGCAGTTCTCTAGTGACATGTCTGGATCACAGATGAAGTCTGAAGAAGAGGTTGAATTCTTCAGTGGTATCAAACATGTTGCAATCACATATCTTTAGCTTATCAAGAAAGTATATGCTCTCTGACTCCTCAACAGAGGAGGTCAGAAGGCTGTACACCATCTCTTTCAGAACATCTCCTATGATGCTGCAAAAAATGGTCTGGCACAGAGAAGGGATAAAGATAAAATGGGATAAAGATGGAAGATAAAATACTTCATCTTCCCCAGATGCAGAACGGTGCACTGTTGGTGCTCTGGCCTGGAAAATGTTGATATGCTGTGTTTGCACTGGTACCTGTACCCTCAGTAGTGCCATAAGAGCTGTGAAGGTCTGATCTGCACTGTTGTACTGGGGGATAGTGTATAGACCTGGTCATGTCAGGGGGCTTTGGGAAGGACTTTGGCAAATTGATTGGAGAGTGGTTTAGTTGTTCAGTAGTTGCACAAATATGTTTCTGTTAAACTTGTATGAACTGTGAATTTCTGCAGAGTTATATATTGGCCATGTCTGGTGAGGGGGGTGCACTGTGAGGGTGTCCCAGATAGTTTAGATACCCCTATTAAATTTCAAACCATAGCTGAACAAACTCGAGCTTTCCAAAGAGAGGTTTGCCAACATATTTTGACCTTGAATGATCTTATTTTTCTGTAGCTGTATTTTAAGAAATAGCTGTGCACCCTTAGTGGAAACCTTACAGTTCTAGGCAGATGGAACTAGAGGTGGCAGAAATGTACCTGACAAAGCTGTATTCAGTGCTTAATTTTAGCAAAGTTGCAAAATCTTGAAAATAACATTGCTGGGAAATACTAGGTAATCTTGATGATAGTAATATAAGCTTCCATATAATGCCCCTGGTATTTATGGAAATCCTTCTCTGGAAATAATGTGAAGAAGCAAATTCTTGGAAATAGTTTGGGGTTTTTTGTTTATTTGTGGTGTTTTTAATTTTATTTTATTGTAATTTTAAAGATTATGATGATTGCACAAGGTAAAATAGGTTGCATTTTACTTGTTTTGCTATCAGTAGCACAAGCAAAAGGGTAAAACAGTGTAGCCAACCCCACTGCCCCAATCCCTGCCCACAGGAAAATGAAATTGAAATAAAAGCGTATTATGAAAATGAGTTCCCATTTGTACCCATTCCTCAGATACTGCAGAGCCTGTCTACTGACTGTGAAAAGTGTTTCTGGTGCCATTCATGATTGCTGAAGTGGTAACAAGCAATCCTATGAGTGTTTAGAAATTCTAATGCTGGTTATTCTGGCTGTTTTCTTACTTTTGTTTTTTATCCTGTAGCTAAAATTGTTTGTTCACAGTTCTGGCAAGTTTCCTATAAGGAAAGGTGTTCTGTGAACAAGGAATTATTTTTGTTTTAAATGAGGCATGCAACTCCATGCATCATGGTTTAAGAGAGGATATTTTCCTGGAAGGGATAGATAGACCTTTTGGTAACATTTTCCTAGTCTTGTTACCTAAAAGTATTCAAGCACATGTTTTTAGGCAGTGATTTTTCAGCAGAGCTTTGTCTTATACCAAAGATTCTCCTGTGGTGCTAATTTTAATATGTAAAGGGAGGGATTTTCAGTGTTGACCTCAGGCATTCAAAGTAAAGGCACTGGGCTTAACCTCTGCCTTTATTTTGGAAAAATTAGTATGCAGCACCTTCTAAAATCTAATAATTGCTTTGTGATGAGTGACTGAAATACTTTTTCTTTCAATTTGTCTGAGTGAAATTTTATTCTATCATGATTACCAGTCCTACTTCAGCAAACTTTTTACAGTGTAAGAAAACCTGCTTATGGTTTGGTTTTCAGGTCATAAAATTAAGATTGGGAAGGTATCTTTACACTTCATCTAGTTGGAGCCTGTTTCAAGGGCAAACTTAGAGAGCAATTGTGAAATAAAAAAGGACAAGTGAAAATTTTATAAAACAGTGTCAGTAAATTGATACGAATTACTAAGAATGGAAAGGAGAAGGAATTTTGCAAAACTGTGAAGAGTGAGGGTAACAGAAAACCCAAAGAACCCATAGCTATTGTGGCTTTAGAGGTGACAAATTCAACAGTGAATTGAAGGAAGATGATGTAAACAAGTGTATGTAGTAATATGTTTAGCACAGTGTAGAGATCTTCGAAACATTAGAACTGATTTAATTTTTTTTTAATACTGACTCTGTATTCCAATGCATACCACTGTTAGTAAATACACTGCGTCTTTTGTAGACGGTGGACATTCACAAAGAGAAAGTTGCTAGAAGAGAAATTGGTATCTTGACTACAAACAAAAACACCTCAAGAACTCACAAAATCATTGCACCAGCTAACCTGGAGCGACCAGTTCGCTACATCAGGAAACCTATTGATTATACAATTCTAGATGATATTGGACATGGAGTGAAGGTAGGTGATATTGTTAAAACAGCCAAACTGCAAATACATTGTCTTTGTATATTTTCAAAATAATCTGATGCTTTTTATGGTAATATACCAGTTTCTCCTTGCCTGGACAGTGTGTCTATAAACATAAGAGGAGTTCTGTCCCATTTCCAGTTGCCCCTTCCCTTTCTCTTGCCTCAGTGTTTCTAAACGTTGCAAACCCACTGAACTTTATTTCTTAGGATATGTGGGACTGTGAGTCTCACCTTTTAAAATGTTTCTGACTGCTAGCTTGTGATAGTGCTGTTATTGTTTAAGTCAGTTACCTGGGGACTGAAAGGCTAATGACCATCACTTTGTGCCTGAATCAGCACCACAAAGTATGATCCAGCTGTAACTGCCACCAGTTTACTTTAAAGCTCACCCAAAGAAAGGGTTTGTGTGAGAGGTATTATGTGCTCCCTTTTCTTCTTTCTGTCAGACTCAGTTACACACAAACCAGTGATACGCTTTGTTAAAGGGAGCTCTCTACAACTTTTGTGCTACATGGGGTTTTGGGATGGGAATATTACTGCCAAGTTTGAAGCCAGCTGGTTCTCCCTTTTAAGACTAGAAAAAAAGAAGGAATTTCAGGGCAAAGATCAGACTGAGACACAACTGGTGGCTGTTAGATCAGCATACACAACAGCAATAATGTCATGTGTGAGATTAGATAGGCATTTTTAAAAGCACCTCCTGAATGTAAACACAGTTTTAGCAGGTGTGAGCTCACTGTTAACTTGTGCTGCCAGGAAAACAAATACGGAAATGATAACACTGACAGAGTTAAAGGTCCAGGAAATGAAAGGTAAATAACACAAATTGGTGTCATTTTTACATGACAAACTAACAAATCTGTAAGCCTGCTAAGAAGCGGTAAGGTAAGATGCTTCTTCCAGTCAAAGTACACCAGAATTTCTTTTGCCTGATTCCTAACTGCATTAGGTTATCTATGTTATTTTGTTTGAATTGTTTGCTTGGACAGCTGTTTAAATGTCAATATGTTGCTTAACCTAACTCTTAAAATTCCAATTCTGAACAGTTTGATTTAAATATCTTTCCCAAGCAATTTTATGCAAGATCTTCTCAACATCCTCTCTGTTAACAGAAAGTCTCCTTCCCCCCATTTCTTACCCAAAGAGTCAAACTCTAAGCAGATATAAAAAAGACAAGTGACTCCTTAAGGTTGATTTGGAAAACCAAACCAAAAAAAAACCCCAACAACATTAATAACCACAGTTTTGACCAGGAAATTATTATCACTCTTGTGTATAAATCTGCCAATTTTTACAAATTTTGAATTTATGCAGGTCAGCAGAACTCCTTATGGATATGGATGGAGCATATTAACCTGTAGGATTGCTGTTGCTAATATTTTAATAATCACTTTTTGTTTTAAGGAGATAATTTTAGAACTCATTAAAGAATGGTTTTTAATTGCTCTGCAGCACAATCTTATTTAGCACTGGCTCTAAATCATTATAATTGGTATCCCACTTACCTCAGTGTAGCAGTCACAGGCACTGTGATGCAATGAATTGCGTTCTTCTGAAAGGACAGTTCATGGAATGGATGGTGACTTGAATGTGCATTCACATCCGTTGGTTGCACTTGTGATATTCTTGGAACATCTTACAAATGGTATTGACAATGCACTATATTTATATAGAAAAGGAAGAAGGGTTGTGTACTTATGAAGCACTAAGCAGAGAACTTGAAATCATGCTATCCTTAGACTCACAGATGTTCAGGTTAATCCTGTGTTTAGGACAGAAGAAAGAACAGCTCTCTCGCTGATGAGGAAAAAGTGGCCAGTTGCGCTTATGAACCTGTTGATTTCGTTCTATTTGAGTAACTACAGATTCGGTTACAACATCTCTGGCTGTAGAACAGATAGAAAAAAAGAAAAGAGATAGAAGCGTTAAATTTGCCTGTTTATAGGTCTTTATTGTTTCAGCTGTGATAGTTTTCCCCTTCAAATGAGCATTCAGGAGGAGTTATTGCATAAATAGCATTAAAGTTCCAGTTAGCATCAGGGTGCCTCAGTATGCATTCTTTGTCCTTTTTCTGCTGTAGGGCTTCCCCTCTAGTACTTGGACCCAGAGGTATGTATTTTTAGGACAGTCAGAATGCTAATGCAGCAGGCATTCATTGCAACCCCTGAGAAAGATGACAAACTGAACAGAGAATAATACAGGAGGAAAAGGGAGGATCCTTGGCCAAGAAATTTGGGATGCTGTGCTGAGAGAAGTACTATAGGCACTTGAACATCTTATTCCTTCCGTTCAGAAATTCGATCTAGCAGTGAATACCATGTTCAGGAAAGGGTGCTCTACAGTATGGTTTCATAATAGGTGTGAGAGAATTCAGCTGCCTCTGTCTCATCCAGCAGTCCCTCCTCATTGTCCTGCCCTGAAGCTGCACCACTGCAAAAATCTAAAGAACCTTTTGTGTGAAAGAAACTTGCTTTCAATTTTTTTCAAATGCTTCCCGAGTTACAAAGGCTTCCAATCTATTCTTCCCTCCAAAGGGTTCTTTAGTCAAGAGAATGGAAAAAAAAGTGATCCATTCCGAAGGGTGTGTATTAAGGCACTGTAATTGTCAGGCAGTGCTGCTGAGGTCTCTGCTCAGGGACCTTCCAGTGTTACTGACCACTCTGGCTGGTACAGGGCAACCTGGTTTTCCAGTGTAGTTCTGTGAAGCACAAACCATATTGGTTCATTGATCAAAGGCAGGAGATTTTCTAGCAAATCAGATTATGTTTCTTTCTTAATACAGTAGAGTTCTCTTCTAACTGGATGAAACAGATTAGTCACTCTGGATGCTCTACTGTTGAGATTCTGAATATTTAACGTTTGGTGTTACAGGAAGTGTAAGAAACTTAATGATACGTTCAGATTAACTGAATTGAAAACAGATCATTCAAATGGAAAGACTTGTACTTTTAAAAGAAACTATGGGAAAAGAAGATATATGGTATTGTGCCAGTAAGATGCAGGACTTTGTGTCAAAAAGCTAGCACTTAGGCTTTAAAATAAGCTTTTACTGTTGGTTAAAGTCTTAATTTCTACCTTAGAAAATGTGGATATGTGGTGCAGTATCCATAGAGAGTGCTGTACTGCTTACAAGATATAATGGTTTGTTCTTGATCTTTGTTCAAGAGAAACCTCATGACATCAAATCCCTTTGTCTCAGAAAGAACATATATTGTTTAATATTTTAGAGGCTTCTCTTTCAGCTAGGTGTAAATGTGCTAATGCATCTAAACAATGTAAATGAGTTCAGACTCATTGATGCAGCTATTCTTTGACAGCTCAAATAAATTAATCTCTGAAATTAATCCATCTAGATCTCATGATCCATTTTGAAAGAAGCTGCCTTTTTATTAGCACTGTAAGAGCTTGAATAAACAGTGTACAAGCATTTGAACATTAATTTTAAAGTATTAATCTAAAGGCTTTGTGGTCAATGTATATCCAGAGTTTCAGCTCGAAGATCTTTTGTTCATGACATTCTGCTTTAACCACTCTTTCTATGATCTACTGATGCATTATTTTGTTAATGCTGAATGCTTAACTTTTTTCTTTCTTTTTCCTTTCTCTTCATATCCTGAAGTTCCAACTAACCTTTCAATGCTTTTTTTCCTTACCTCTTTTATTTGCTCCATTTATGCATTAAGTGGTTGCTTAGATTTAAGGTAAGAAACCCCAGGGCTGGATTTCCATTCTTCTTCTTCTGAGATTATTACACACGGGGAGATGATTATCATGAATGTTACTGATTGTTTAGAACAACACCCACTCTCCCTTCTTTGTGGCAGAACTTCTGTTGAGTGATTTCATTGCAGATAAGCATTTTGTGATATAAATTGATGTCCTTATGAAAGAAAGCTAACACAGTTAATTTTAAAAGCTTTGTAGCAAAATACCAACTGTCTTCAGCATATCTACGAAATCATTTGCAAGGGAGGGATGTTTTGTAGACAGAAAGATACAGTGAATAGATAGCAGCTGAATATGAGCCTCCCCCTGTGTAATATTCTTTTTATCCTATATACGGTGTAAGTTATGGTTTGATTGGGATTAATGTTTCAGTGTGAAATTGCTCAGATAATGGGCTCCCAAAGGTGTGTAACAAATCTGTATGTTATTTTTTAAAGTTGCAGTATTCTTAATTTTTTCAGAAACTGCTAGGAGTATTTAAATACTGATAGACACTCATGGAAACTTCCACAATTTTGATAATTGTACAAAATATTTAATAACCCTTAAATAACAAGCTAAATGATTTATTGAGTTGAATATTAAATGAATAGGGCATCAAAGAACTCAGGCTGGAGTATGTCTGATTCTCAAGGACCTTAGAGGTTTAAATGTAAGTAGTCTTAGTGGCTGCAGAAGCAGCAATAAAAAGCATCAAATCAATTAGACAAGCAGTTAAATGAAATTATATTATGGTGGAGTTCATAGCACATTAATTAATAGATAGGTTATAGCCTTTATTGACTGTTATGGTATCATACTCCTCCTGAGGTGCAGCTGGTTTGGGGAAGGTGGGAATGAAAGGATTTTAGTAGCAGTTGCCACAGTTCTGAAGAGGGAACTGTATTTTAGAACATACAATGCTAATATGTAGTATGAGTATATGAATTACAAGTTCCAAGTTGATGTGAAATATTTTTTAGTATTTTCTCTGACTAGAAAAAGCTAAAACAAAATCCTGCAAATTCCTGAGAAGATTGCTTGTAAAACCAGGTATTTCTGTATATATCCCTGTGAAATTGGCCGGATGGTACTTTTAGTCAGGTATTTAAGTGTATGTAGCACATCCAATAACAATGGAAAACTTTCAATAAATCAGAGAATTCTCACACGCCATTTGAAATTTACTTAAGTGTGTGAGGCATATAGTATTTCCACTCATATAGTGTTTAAATGCTTTTAATTTGAGGATGGCAAAATATGTCTCCTCCCTGGCTTTTACTGTCAGTCTACACAAAATAGATACATCTAATGCTGAGTATGTCTTATTCTGGACACAGTGCATATTGGATAATTGTTTTCACAGGGTTCTTAAAAAATAATTTGCAAACTCAGTTTTCTTTTTTGCTCTCGGCACTTGCAGTTATAAACAAGTAATAACTATCCTAAAAAATGTTTTAAAATTGTATATTTATAGATTATGTGTGAACTGCCATATCTGTGCATCATCTGCAGTGGTGATAAGTCTCTTCAGCTTTTCAGAGAAAATAATTTTTTTCTATTTATAGGTTTGGAATAAAAATAACATTTTTTGTTATAATACCAGTTAAAATATTTTTTTTATTTTTCCTAGAGTGAACCTGATTGGAACTTTGATTTGAGAAATCTCAATGTGTCAATCAACTTCTCCCTACCAAAACCTGAGCGTTTAAAAGTAAAAAGAGAAAAGGCAAAAAGCAGCAGCACAGCATCTCTCAGTGTACCTGAGTTGTTCTTTGTCTCACTGTAGTCACGGTGCCTCAGGCTGAAAGAACAACCCTACAAGGCAGTTAGTAACCCCAGCTCTGTGTGAATGGCTATTTTACTTCACCCATGAGTGATTGGATATGGCGTGTTTAGCCTGAATTTACTTTTCATGGCTGCAGAAAAACCTTAGTCTTGGCCAGCAGCTACAACATTAAACTGACTGACTGTAGCAGGGCTAACTATGCTTGTGTCTGGGTAACTTAAATTTTTAACAGATTTTGAAGAAAATTTCAACTGCAAGTCAGAGGAGAATCTGTAGCATCTCCTGTCATCAAATCAGTTCATAATGACATTGTTTAAGCCTTTTTGTATTTACCAGACTTGGCTCTTCAATTACTTTACATAGGTGGATTTGGTAAAACAGGTAGTCTCACTTGCTGAAGCTTATACTTATGGTCATTTGCCAAAACAGAGCTGAAACTTAGACACTTCTCTTCCCTGTAAACTGGTTAATCAGCTGAGAAGAATATAGGCATGCACAGTAAATATTTCAGTGGCTGAGCACAGCCTGAAAAGGAATTTACTTTGAGGTAGCAGATGATGGGCCAAAAATCTGTTCTTCATCTCTCTAGTGTTAACAAGATGAGGCAAGGCGTAGGAAGGTGGTTTTCATTCAGCCCTGGTTTGTTTTTTCCTGCAATTGGATATAAAATTGCTTAAGAAGATCGAGTAGCTGCTTGAAGTTTCTGAATATAATTCATGAAACATCACTGATGGGACACATTTTCTTAGTAGATTTTAGGCAAAAGATGATTCTTCTAACATCCTGAAAGTTCAGAAAAATACAAAGTAACACTAAAGCACCACTTAAAAATTTCTGGCTTAGTCCAGCTGTAGAAAATAGCTCCTGAGCTTTGATTGTGTGGAATATCTGGTATTCAGGATTTTTGGAAAAAAATCCCTACCAACAAAGTGAAAAAAGAACTCGCTTGGTTTTGGTAATTGAACTGGCAATGAGATGTCCTTCAGAAAAGTAAAAATGTGCATTGGAAGCTCTGTTGCAGGTAAGTGCCTCACAGCTGCATAAATACAGGGCATGAGTGCCAATAGTTTCTGCAGTCTGTTGACCAGCTCTTATACCTGACCAACTATGTATTTCTGCACTTCTTGTTCAGTGATTACTTTTTTTTCCTTGTGGAAACATTCCCAAGAATTAAATTGAATAAACTGCAGGATTTATCAGTTTTAATCAGCTTATTTCACCAAAAATGTCTTATACTGTGGAATGCTAAAGAAACTCAATATATAAAATGTGTATAAAAATGTAACTGTGAAGGAAGCTCAGTCATATATGTTGGACCATAACATGGTGATTGAATCACTGGAATCTATGAAAATCTAGTTGCCAAAAAATATAAATTGGACAAATACATCTTAATTACTAAAAAAGTTAAAATGATATTTTTTCTAAGGGCTCTAGTCCATGCTGTATTGTGTCTTAAAGTCATCAGATGGTACTTCTCTAAAACTGGCACTGTAGCTCAATATAGAAAATACTGAATGAAATACCATTGTACCCTTTTGAAATAGAGTGGTCCATAAGGATCCATTTCTTTACAGTTCACTTTATGGCTTTAGTGAGGGGCTGTATCTCAGAGCATCCTCCAGGATGTGTTACTTACCAAGGATCTGCTTTTTAAGTGGTGTCTGCAGTTTCTTCCTTAGCAAAGCTTGCAATTCCAGCTCCACTACTGGCAAAAGTTCCAGTTTTGGTAGAAGACATTATTTTCTGTAGTGCAAGTGCTAATTCATGTATAAAAAGCTTCTGCAAAGTATCTAGTAAAAAAAAAAAAAAACCTTAAAGAAGATCTCACTAGAATTACTTGGTGTTCCATCATGTAACTTCAGTTGGTAATAATTTTTTTTACTTTTTTTTTTTCTTCTGTGGGAAGAGGCAAAAAAAAAAAAAGGAAAAATGCCTTCATGCTTTTTGCACAGGCGGAAGAGGCTACTTGTTTGCTCACAGAGTTGTCTGCCTGCTTTCACATCAGTAAGCTTTGCTTTTTCCTGAGCTTTGTGCCCAAACCATTCCTGCCTCTCATTTTTTTTCTGGTTTAAGCACAGTGGTTACCTGCCTTGGCAGTTGTGAGCAAAGGCAGAGATACTCCTCCGTAGTTCTGGTTGCAGGCTCTGTTTTGCCACACATCTTCTTAAAGTGATTTGCAAGATTTAAACTCGAAACCAACCCCAGCTCTGTGGGGTCCTGCAGTCAAAGAGAACACCAACAGACAGATGCAGTCCTGTGCTTTCGCCCTCCCGTTCAGTCAGCTGCATCTGGGTAGTTCCAGCTGTGCAGAACCAGGGACAACTACGTCAGTACCAGCTTACTCCAGAAAATGGATTTTTGGAACTTGACAGCAAATGCAAATGACCTTGAGTTCTGATGGTTGCTTCAGATATTAGAAATTTGGAAGAGGGATGCGTGTGGATGAGGATTTGTGTATGGAAACTATGTTTACAACCATATGCGCAAAATGGAAAAGGCAATAGAGTGATGTTTGGAAGTGCAGGGACATTAGTGGCCTTCCTTTTTGTTCCCACAAGTAGAATATGTCATAGGAGACAGTTGGAAATGTTACAGTACTTGTATCTCAGCTGAGGTTGCACGCTTTAGATTTTCTTTTAACATCTAGAATGCTTTTTATTTCCACAGATCGGTCCATTTTGATCAGAAACAGTGAAATAATTTTATATTTTTAATTTCTCTTCTGTGATTATTTGGCAATAAGTCAAAGGGAAGTTAACTTGCATAGGGTTGTTTAATTTAAAGTAGCTGGTCTTAAAGCCATCAGTCCTGTCAGAGTTGAAGACAACCCTGTCAGTTTGAATTACTTGCTCTTTGAACATTTCGATTTCAATGCTGAAAAGTCATTTCAAAACCCCTGAAACTAAGCTTACTGTCAGTGCATTTCCCCATCTTTCAGTTTAGTCTTTTTGTGGGGATAGCTTATTTGGGACTAAGTTTCTGGGCTAAAAGGGAATTGCTTTTTTGTTTGGACACATTTCCCATCTTATGTCAAGGATGTGTTTATTGGTAGTGTTAACGAACTATCTAGCAGACACTGGAGCTGTGTGTTAGTCGGGCAAGTATTACCTCCATTTTTTACTGTATATGGTGTGATGTTATGGAATCACACACCTCAGCTGTCCTTTCTTTTCGGGTAGCTGTAGTCCTATGAAAGCATAAAAGTTCATTTTTGTTCTTGCAGTGATTGTATATAAAATAATAAGATTCTCTGCCATTAAATGTATGGAATGTTATATTAACTGGACAGTTAACAAATTTTAGATTTATACAGTCTGTCAAGTGGTTACATCATCTGGCCTGAAACAAAAGTGTAGCCAGTTGAAACACCTAAATGGACTGTTCAGGGGTACAGATTGGTCTGTTCACTGTCATCCAAAAACCAGAGGCTGAGTGGGCTGCTTGAAATACAGCAAGTGACAGTTCAGTGAGCGTTTAATTCAGGTGGATTTTGTCTGTTTGTGGGGGTTTTTTTGAACAATTCAAATAGGTAAGTGGGTGAAATAGGTGTGTATAATGAAAGAGGAAATACAGGGGCTGCTGCAACTTTAAAAAAAAAATCAGATTTTGCTATTTCTTAAATGTTCCGTGTATAGAATAAAATATACTTCATTTTACACTTTCCCTTTTCCCTTCAAGTAGTTGTAGATCAGTGCTTACCTCATCCCTCACTTGAATTAACTTTAGAGTTCTTGTTGCTTAGAGTTGGCTTAAAGGACTTTACAATGCTGTGCAAAATAATTTTATCTTAAATTGACATTGCAAAGTACTCTTACATAACTAAATCCAAACATCTGGTTTTGAATCTGAGTAAAAAACCCACTTCTAGTGCTTACTCTGCTTTTCCTCCCAGCAGATTGAAAGTGTGATAGCACTGGGATTATTTAGAGCCAGAAGATCCAGTTTCTGTGGATTAGAATACTGAATATATTAATCTTCATACTGTTGTCAATATTTATCAATTCACAAATCTAAACATTGCCAAGGTTTTAAGTGAGTTGTTATAGTCAAATTTTAAAGGAGTAATTTGCCTTTAACGATGTTTGCAAATACTCTGAGTGCTTTGATCACTGTTTCATTTTTTATATGAGAGGTGGGGGCAGACTTATGTTTTGGAAAGAAGAAACACTGTGAAATAGAGCATGACAAGAAGAATAGAAAAAGGGATGTAAGCATACTTGTTTAGGTTTGTTGAATATCTCTGTGTCTGAGCAATAGTTTAAGCATTCATGAATGCAAGCTGGTTTGTAAGCAGAGCGTGTAGTGATTCCTGTAAGGATATGTGCATTGAGAGAAGTATGCTAGGCTGGCAGACTGCAGAGAAGCAAAAGGCCCACATTGGTAACAATTGTTTATGATGCCTAAATTGATCAATCAGTCAGGAATGCAAATCGGTTTTTGAAAGAAGTTAGAGTAAATTATTTTATATAAAATTTACTTAATTAGTAAAATTCCCCCTGAGAGAGGGGAAATGAACAATCTGCAGTTACATCACATCACTGCTAAATATTTTTCTCCCTGTCCATTTATTTATAAATTCCTAGAGATTAAATTGTTACAGATTTGGTGGGGAGAGGGGAAAAAAGTGCATCTTTGTATTTTTCTCTATATAGCTTTCTCTCTATGTTTACACATGCATAACTAATATTTACAGTAAACATTATGTTAAAAAAATTATATGCTGTGAAAAAATATTAATGGATCATATTTATAGATTACTTTGACTTCTGTATAAATCACATTAGATTATGGCCTATTAGGTGACCTTTAGTGTTTCCAAACAGTATTCAAAAGTATTTTTGCAGATTTACCATTGAGTAGTGCAATGTGAAATAACTGACTTTATCTCAGAAGAAGACTGGGAGGTTCAGCCAAGTTAGGTACAGTGTCTCTATTGTCAGTGACCTCATGTTTATGTGATAGCCTGAAGGCAAATTCACTTTTTTTGTATATACAATTTTTAAAAACCCTGTGTAATAAAGAGTCCTTTGAGCGCAACTCTTGACTTCTAGCAGAGTGGAAATTGCATATAAAACGCATGGCCTCTCAATTTTTTTTATTTGTTTAAACCTTCCCTACTTAGAGTTACTTGCTAAAGGCATCTCAGTGTCTCTGCCCCCAGAACATGAGCTTAGTGAAGGCTGTTTTTCTCCCCGTTCTTTCCTGCAGGTCAGCACACAGAATATGAAGATGGGTGGGCTCCCTCGTACAACACCACCCACCCAGAAGCCACCAAGTCCACCGATGTCAGGAAAAGGAACTATTGGGTAAGTGCAGTTACTGAATGGGTAAATGGCTTTGGTGAACAGAAGGGAAGAGGGGGAAGATTCCTTCATTTTCCATAGTGTAAGGGTTTTTTGGTTTTATTTTAAACATTCACAAAGATCAAGAGGTGTTAGATCTTCATCCTCTTACACTGTTCATGTCTTATATGTTAGTGTGCTGCTGCCAGAAGACAGTGGGCATCATCATCCTTTCCCAACAGGAATCTTTTTCTCCATAGCAGATCACTTACCACTATGTGCTTTAGAGGAAAATGTCATTAACTGTGTGGCTTTGACTGGTGGTGCTAAACAACTCAAAAATTAGTACAAGGCACTGTTCATTAATTGTTTGTGCTGTGTGTGATAGAAGTACTTTCCTGTTAAGTCTATGAACTTGACTTTGACCTTAGGAAAGCATGGTGTTTGCTGGTATGTGATTATACGTATACATACAGACCATGGTGCTTTATTTAATACAAGATAATGGCTTACCTTTAAAGCAAGAATGGGATGTGCAACACAGAGTTTATTAACAGGAAGGCTGAAGTACATCAAGAGCATCCTTGATTTTTTTCCCCTCATCCCACAAAGTAGGTACTGCAAAGTTAGCCCATGTTAGTGATTAGTATACAGCTGTCTTTTAAAGAATGGAAAATCTTTGGTTCTGTCCACGTTATCTTAACTTGGCTCTGGCACGTGTGTCGGTGCAGGCGTCACTCTCCGTATCGCACGCTGGAGCCGGTGCGGCCCCCCGTGGTGCCCAACGATTACGTGCCGAGCCCCACGCGCAACATGGCCCCGTCCCAGCAGAGCCCCGTCAGAACGGCCTCCGTCAACCAGAGGAACCGCACCTACAGGTACCGGGCACGCGCGCCCTGCCGGCCACCCCACCTGCCCCTGCCCCTGGCCCTGCCCCTGCCCTGCTGCTAAAACCAGAAGAGTGGATCGTGTTAAGATTATTCACTTAATCCCCTTATTCACCTTAATTGTAGTGCTCTCACGTAGTTACAATACTGAATGAATTATAAAGTTGTGAAGTCTTTTAAGGAGGTAGGTTGTGATACTGTTTTAATCAATGCTTCCAAAACTGGGGAGAGACTTTGTGCACATCTTGCCTTCTACATGTTGAAGGACTGCGTAGTATGCTTATACTTGACATTTTTGACAAGCCTTTGATGTTTATGGATTGAGTAGCTGAAAATGGAGCATAGTATTTTGAGTATATTGATAATTTCAACTACAGAATAAAGCTGAACTGTATTACCAAAAGTTCTGCAGAAGACTTAGCTTCTTCTCTAGAATAAGTTTCATGATGTGACAAGTCTAAATACTTTCCTTGAAATCTTTACTTTTTAAACATCATAAGTATTTGAGGATGTCTAAACACATGGACTTGTAAAATACAAGAAATTGGGATTTTAATTTATTATCTTGCAATTTCTCATATGAAAGCATATGAATCACTGTCTAAGCAGTCCAGATGTTTTAAAATTATAGGAAAAAGGTCTGTATTTGCTCTACAGACATTTAACAGTCCTGGAATGATGTGCTTTGGACAAGGTTTCAGCAGTCTTTAATTTTTGGGCAAGTTCACTAAGAGTAACTGAAAAACTTGCTGTATTGTAGTCAAGGTGAAGAGTTTTAGAAAAATCCAGCTTTATATCATTCTTTTTTTCTTTTCTTTTCTTTTCTTTTATTCCCTGTTATTTCTCTGATTTAGTAAGGTGCTGTGTGAGGGATCTTATGTTTCAGCATGCACAGCAGCATATTCATGTCCTGGTTATTTTGCTTTCTTACAGCAGCAGTGGGAGTAGTGGAGGGAGCCACCCAAGTAGTCGGAGCAGCAGTCGAGAGAACAGTGGAAGTGGAAGTGTAGGTGTTCCCATTGCTGTTCCCACACCATCTCCTCCTAGTGTCTATCCAGGTAAATGGACACTTGCTGTTCCTCCTTCTGACTCAACGGTAACCTTGAGCATTTGCAGTTTGCTAAACTCCAAGGAAAGTCTCAGAGTTCATTGCTAGTGATTAGTTTGAATCAAGTAATATCTTTCTTGAGAGTGTCTGATGTGCTTGTATGCTCCTTTTATGTATTAATTGGGGTATCAGAATTTTTTGCCTGACTTCCTGCATGTGACAAGCTAGGACACAGCACCTTTTCAGTGGGCTGAGGGAAACTTTTCCATTGTCCTTGTAGACAAATGAATGTTTTTTCATTGGCTGTTTATGCAGATATGTAGGAGCATGTTTCCAGAAAATTAGATTAAATGAGAGGCAGGCACAGAGTAAATCTTCACTGTGTTAGTGCAAGCCTGAGTTGTCACAGAGAGACACTTGTTCAGGGTGATGGCTCCAGTGTCTCCAGGAACATGAAGAGTGTATAGTTAGCTTGCAGTGTGATCTGAAATATGTGGTGCTTCTGAAACAGATGAAAATTTTTTGCTTTCCTCTAAGTCATACAAAAGCTAAAGACGACCATGCTGCAGGTTGAAGCATAAATAACAAAATGTAAAGACATCTTTTGGTGAAAAGTTCTGGGTTGTTCCCTTCAGATCTGAAAAGAAGTGGATTTGCTTGACCCTCATTTACCATCTACATAGGAATGAGCCTTTCTTTAACAGCTCCATTGTTCTCTCATCTCGTGCATTCTAAAATACTATGCCGCTAATAAATAGCTAACACTGAATAGTCAAAGGCTTTCTCTAATCCTTGCTAACATATCTCCTTATTAACTCCACCTCTTCCTCCTCTCTTCACATAGCCCCTGCTGGCTCAGCTGGCACTTCTCCCCTTCCTGCTACCTCTGCTCCTGCCCCCACTCCTCCTGCTCCTGCCCCTTCCTCCGCTGCCCCAGATGCTGCTGCTGCTGCAGGAGCTCAGCCCCTTGCTGATGGCTTCACCTCTCCAACTCCCCCCGCTGTTTCTTCCACACCCTCTGCAGGTGAGTGTCTGCTCCAGCTGCTGCGCAGATGAACCCAGATGTGATCATGAGCCAAGGCTTTGCAAAGTTACTTCAGCATGATTGACTAATAATTTTTTAACAATTTAATTATAACTAAAAAATATCTGCTGCTACTCAACTATAAGGTAATAGTATACAATTGAAGGTGTGCTAGTTTTACAAACAGCAATAATTTAATTTTATAATTTGACTACTTGTACATTTATATAATTATTTATTGAATTGTTATTTTATTTCTGTTTGGATATAAGACCTCATAGAGTTATTGTGTTTGGAGGGAACCAGCACTGATAGTTCTGGGTCTGATTATTCTCTTTCATTAATGGAATAAATAAAAGGTGCATCTAGCAAGGTGTAATTTATATAACTGGTCTCTTCAATGCTTTCAAATGACAAGTCTGCCTTCTATGAAGTGATAAAAAGAGCTGGGTTTTGTGTTCAGTATTAGGTAAAATACAAGTTTTTATTATGCAGAATAATATTAAAATGTTTTGTTTTAGTATGTGGTACTTAGGGTGTATATTGCAACTTCCTTTTTTCAGTGCTGCAGTTTTCATTTTCCCATAGTCACAGTGTGTAGTAGTTACCAAGCACCCCACTGTGCTGTGTCACCTTTGGATGAGGAGGTGCACCTGCATTGTAGAGACCTCCTTCAGACAGCCAAGCTCCTGTGTTGCTGTCTGCATGCTTTGTTACTTTCCATTAGAGCAGAGGCTGCTCACAAGGGTGTGAATTGGTTTGTGTTTTTATTAGTGTTCATCTCTCTTAGTAAGAATTGCACCAGGTTCCAGAAACATTCTTGAAATTGCATTTAGTTTGAGGGGCTATGGCTCATATGAAATTAGAAAACACACTAGAATCCATAACTGTGACTGGAACTTTCTAAAATGTGATGAATTTTGGTATCAGAAGATGATCCTGATGTCTAAACTACTTTCATGTTTAGAAGATAAGCTGTGGCATATGGGGCCTCAGTCAGTTTTCCATTTTTGCTGCACTGTCAGTATCCCAGTTCTTGATGTTTCTGTATTTTTAACCAGTGAAAATCAAGCAGAGATGAATATTTTAATGACTGTAAATTCACATTTAGAATTCCATAAAAGAAATTTCAGGTTTCTTACTGTTTTTAAGATTTTTTGCTTCCCTGTGCTATTAGTGATGTTGGTTGTATTGCTTCTCTGAAATAAAGTATTTGAAGAAAATGGATAATTCACTGTTCATGAGGTTGTAGTTTTTGATTTTTAAAAACCTCTTATCCCTGTTTCTTCTCTCCTCCCTTCTCTCCAATCATCACCAATTTCTTAAGTAACAGAGAGATAGACACATTGGAAAGATATTTCAGGGAAAATGTGAAAAAGCCATATACTAGGTGGATTCTTTCTTAGCTGTTCCTCATCTGTAAAAAGTGCATTTTTTAAAATACATCTATCTGTACAAAGCAGGAGGACTGTGAACCTTCATGCATTTTCTCTTAGAAGCAAATAACAGAGCAAACAGCTTGCATTTTTATTTACTGACCCAGTGTGAAGTTTTGCAAAGCAAACAAAACATAGTGTAGACAAGGCAGGTTTTTAAAAAACTTGCACATTCCTTTGTTCTGTTTCCCTGTTTGATTCTCTCCTCAACCACGGTGACCATCCTTTGTTTTCTAGCAAACTCTGAAATTTACTTCTAGGACAAATGGTGGAGACAGAGTAGATTGTGGAGGCTAATAACCCATGTGGGTATAATAAATCCAGCTTACTGTTATATACAGTATAAAATCCAGAGAACTTTATATGAGCACAGAAGATAGCTTGCTTCATTTATTACTTGCTTAGATTCAAGATTAATGACTTGAATATAGGATGAATGAAAATAGAGAGCAAGTTTTAAAGGAGTTGTTTTAATTGACAGCTCCCTGAAAGAGTGTTTCTGAGTACGACTTCATTTATTCCATCCTTCAAGCAGTTTCTAGCATTCTCTTCTCTTGAGATGGTTCTGTGCATATCTTCTAACTGGCACTAAGATAGGTAGTATTGTGTTTTTCAGTTCTAGAAAGTAATAGCCTTGAATCCTGGCAGTGGCATACAGTTAGTTTTTACGTGTATGTTCCTTAATTGCAGGGCTCCGAAGTGTTATTTTTTGCAGGTTTATAAATAACTGAAATCACAAGAAATTATTGCAATCCATTATTTAAAATAGATAACTGGGAATTATTTTCTTTTGTTCTGAAGCTTTGTAGCTTAGAGACCTTTGTATTTTGCTGCTGGCTTTAGTAAGCAGTGCTGAGTATGGGCAGTTGGGAGAGTTGGTTTTTGTGTTGCTGTTGAGGCATCCAGTGCCCTGCAGCCAGTCTGCCAGCTGAAGGGACTGAGTTCTTCTAGGATGTAGACTGTCGTAAAAGAAAAAAAAACAGAAACCTTTCCAAGCCTTTGAAACTTGAGTGCAGATACAGAAAAGGCAAACATCATTGTTTCTTTGCTAATACATTTCCCCTTTTAACCTAGGTCACCCAGTTCAGTTCTACAGCATGAACAGGCCTGCATCTCGACACACCCCCCCGACAATAGGGGGGTCTTTGCCATATCGGCGTCCTCCTTCCATCACATCACAGACAAGCCTTCAGAACCAGATGAATGGGGGACCTTTTTATAACCAGAACCCAGGTAAGAAAGTTTGTCTGCCCCATTAAATTCAAGAGCAGTGAACAGAATGACCTTCAGGTCTCTGAAATTTTATATTCTGTCCCCACTGCAGACCTTGCACTTCCATTATGTTGCTGGTGGCCATGCCAAAGCTGCAGGGCAAGTGCAGAGTGTTCAGCTTCCATTACGGCAAACAGCTTAAAACAATACTGCCTTTATTGCCAAATAATTTACTTTTTGTGTCACAGTCCCTGTTAGACAAGTTCTAGTCCTTGACTATACCATGGACCTGCTTTGCTGCAGGATGGGTATTTGACTTTGCTGATTAATCCATCTTTATCTTGCAATCCATTTTTCCTTCTGGTTAATGGACAGTTCAAGAAATAGCCCTTGTTACACAAGGGTAAGCACTAGACACCTTAGAGACACCAGTGGTGTTTGGCATGGGATGCAAGGGAGGAGCTGTGTCATTCTCTTAAGCCCACAAGAGATGTTATTTTAATGGGTGACCTTACAAAGCAAGATGAGGTATTAACAGTGATAGCATGTCCTGTGTGTCAGCATAATGCAGTAGCCTTTTGTCTGAGCCTTTTCCCCCGTGTTTCTGATGAGATGGGAAGGGTTGGACACCAGAGTAAGGGAGAGATTCTCTTTTGACAAATCTACAGGAAGATGCAGCAAGATTGAATGTTGATGTGCAAGCACTACAGTGTGTTGGTGTTTTGTGGTTGTTGTGGTTGTGGGGTTTAAGGGGTATGTGTTAGTTTTTTTTTTAAAAGTTGAGTACTGAACTTGGAATTAGGTCAAATGCTGCAATCTGCATTTAAGGGGTTTGATCAGGTTCAGATGTTACTGTGTGTGAGCGACCCTGCAGAGGGATGTGTGTGCTGAACTTGAGAAGGAAGTGGATGGTCCTGCTGGGGGCCAGGGAGTAGAACAGGGTATATGACTAAATTGTAACCCAATTGCCTGAAATATGTGGTATTTTTCTAAGCACATTATTTGCACATTGAAGGCTGAAGGAGAAAATAGGCAAGAAGGAAAGGGTAATAGCAATCAAAGAAACCTTTCAGGATTACCTTTGCAATAAGGAGGATTTTCAGTATATCCAGAGTGTTTTTGACAACTGCTGTGCAAAAGGATAATTCTCTGCGAGCTGCCTTTGCATTGTTAATAGCTAATCATAGGAGATGCCAAATAGACTTTAAATAAGTTACGTAACCACAATTCAGTCTGTGTACCCAGGAAGAAGACAATGATTATGGTGATTAGTCACTTGAACTGTATATCACAAACAAAATACTTCAATTATACTGGCATATCTGATGCAATATAAACAAACAGTTTTAGTAAGGTACTTTTTTTTAATAGACATAGCAGAACACAGGATTTATTAGCTCTGCAGTTACACTCGACCAAGTTTTTTTTGGAGTGTTCCTTGAAAAGAGAGGATGCTCAAGCATGCATAATTGATGAAGACTCAAAGAACAGAGGCACTGTTGTGCCTGGAAGGAGCAAGGTTAGTTAGTGACAGGACAGAGGCCACAATTGCTTCTCAGCATTCCTGAAGAGAGGGAGAAAACAGAAACATGAGAAGTGAAAAAGACCTTACAACAGGCAGAGGATTGTGCCAGCTACGGCTTTTTGTTCTTTGTAGGCTGTTTGGCAGTAACACAGTACTGTTATTTCCAGTGCCATTTTTTAGTATTTTGGCATAGTCATGTTTGTTTATTCACTTGACAAGAGGATGAAATATACCTGCTCTGTTGAATGCCACTTCTAAGACAATATAATTTTTCTACTTAATGGTGAGACCTTTTTAACAGCTGAAAAGAAAATACTTAGAAATGCAGACCCTAAATGATCTCAGCATATGTCTGTCCCAAAGCCACTCTTGCCAGTCATGCCACCTAACATGTGTTTTAACTTTGCAGCCTTAGATACCAGTATCTAAGTAGTATAGAGCTCAGCACGGGCTAAAAGCCCTGTGGCAGAAACTGGGTAAGTATTGAGTTGGTGGTTGGCACTACACCCTGTTTGTACAGCTAAGTGTCGCCAGCCTGAAGCAACGTAGTGGAAGGTGCTCTTGAGCATTTCTGAATTAATTTACAACAACTGTGTAGTGAATCCATCAGTGGTCAGTATGGAAGGAAGGTGGGAGGCAACATTTAAGGTGGTATTTAGTTCATATTTTGAGATAGCAGAGGTACATTAAAGTTCTTCTGATGCACTGTATAAACAAAATCAGAATAAAATACTTGTTTTGTTGGCTCCTACAGGTCAAAACTAGATTAGAGTCACTGTATAGCACAAAAGAGACAGTATAATATGATAGTCCGTGCACGATGCAGAGACTGAAGCACAGACTGAAGGGTTAAGGTAAACAAGGAGTGATGTCAGCCTGTGTTAGCATCACCATTCTGATTAAACTGTACAACCCAAACGAAGGGATTTTTTTTGTATTTGCTTGGTATGCTTGTCTAGAGGGATTTACTTTTCTCCAAAGAAAGCCTCGTTATGTCCTTCAAAGAAATATATATAATTCACAAAGAAAGTACACTGAAGAGACCAAGGAAACTGAAGCTTGTCTCCTGTGATAGACAGGAGTTGTGTGAATCCATGTGATGTTAAGTAGAGGAACGATTTTGAAATGGAGCATTTTTATAGCATATATAATTAAAAAAACAGGGACTTCACAGTTGCACAAGAATGCTGAATTCATGAATATTATTGATTCTCAGTAGGACTTCAGATTCAAGTTCTCATTTCTTGCTTTGAAAAAATGCAAGACCAGATCTTTTCCCAGCTACTTGAGGTTATACTTGAAAGACTAAATAGTCTCAGAGGTCATGTAATTCAAGTCAAAGAAACTGTAATCAGAAATGTATTTCAGTTTTTCTCAAGAGATGCTAGTTAGATGGTGAGATAATGGAGCTTGCTTTATAGAGAGATACAAGGATATTTTTACAACAAAAAGGATGTTTGCTGTTGAGTTTTTTTGTTTATGGTGTGTGGTTGTGAAAGGAATATGAATGTGAGTGACAGAAGAAATTCAAGGCACTTCAGATAGTGGTTACTGGAACAAGCAAACAGAAGAAATTTTGAGACAAGACTTGTAAATGCTGTGGAGTTCTTTTCTCTTACTATGATGATGTGAATTAATTCTGAAAAATGCTACATTCTACCTGGTGGTTTTCTTACCAGCTCTGGGATTACTCTGAAATTAATTTAGTTCTGTCTGCAAGCTAAATAAATGTATTGGTACATGAAATGTAGACCTCTTTGCCCTCATCCTTTTGGACGTGATTAAATGTTTTTTGTATGCCACATTGCCACATACTAACAAGAAAATTATTTATTTGTGCTTCTTCTGAGGTGTGCTTTCTGAAAAATAATCTCACAACTGTCTTAAAGAATATTACTCAAAGTGATACTAAACCCAAATAAAACCTGTTTTTTAACTAGATAACTGAAACTTGTGTTCTGGATTTAAACCACAGTTCAGGGTTACAACATTTGCAACTGGCTGAAAGTATCTTCTTTAACTGTGAATTCACATATATTGTACAAAGACAGCTCTTCTGGTACTACTGAAAGGGCCTTTCAGAGTTCATTTCAGTGGTCTGTGATGTCAGGTGGGAAGGAAACGAGGCAGCACATCTGGAATAGACCCTGTGGTTTGGCAGCAACACAGGGTGCTCTGTTCTACCAATAAGATCAGAAGTGTTCTATCTTTTAGATATGCACAGTTTTCAAAAGGCATCTTTCTCTGTTTTTCTGAAATAACTGCCTCATTTGATGGGGATTTTTTGCCTACATTTGGGAGTAAAAAAAGAGCTATATCCATTTTCGTTATTAGGTATTTGTGGATGCTCTTGGTCACGTCTATAAATTAGATCTGAAAGGGGGAGGATTATAGGGAGAGAGTCCTCTTGATACATTTGTTAGTTAGGTCTGTTCATGAAGTGCTCTATTCTGCAGTAATAAACTTCAGCATAAGGGCATATCACAGTCAAGTCAGAAAAGTATTTCAGCAAGGATTCTTAATATTATTAATTAGATCGGGGTTGGGAATTTTAAAAATAGAGAAACACCCTTGAAGAAAGGATTAGGAATATGCTTAAATCACCTGAGCCATTTTTCTTTGAACGTCAGTCTTCTTATCTCAGCTTCTTGGCAGCCTGCTACACTGTCTGAGTGGTGATGATGTCTACTCTCCTGTTTGCTGCTTTGTTGTGTTTCTAACTGAATGCCTCTCTCTTTTTAATTTCTGTGGCAGCATCCCTTGCTCCTCCTCCCCCCTCCATCCTACAGGTAACTCCACAGTTACCACTAATGGGATTTGTGGCCAGAGTTCAAGAAAACAGTAAGTTTGCTGCTTCATTGTGCTACATTTTATTATTGGATGTGGCTTTTGCTTTGAGTGGAGAGATTTGACTGTATATAGCCAGAATTCTGCCTTCTGTACTGCCTCTGCAATTTTGTCTGAAATTGTGAAGGGTGGGAAAAGGAAATAATTTTATTGGAGGTACCTGATTCTTCCTGTTCTAAATGTTATCATCTCTAGTGTATTTTCATGAGTTGTAACTATTGGTCCAGTACAACTAATTGGGATAGGAAGTATTACTTCAACCTGCTGCCATGGTCCAGACACATTTTCACGGTTATTATTTTCAGTTTCAGATACTCCTCCCCCCCCACCGCCTGTGGATGAGGCAGTGTTTGATGAGTCTCCACCTCCACCCCCACCTCCAGAGGATTACGAGGAGGAAGAAGCAGCTGTGGTGGAGTACAGTGATCCCTATGCCGAGGAGGACCCTCCCTGGGCACCAAGGACATACTTAGAAAAGGGTAGGTATAGAGCTGGTAGAGACAGTAGGGTTGTGTGCTCCTCTCGTCCTGCATTTGGACATGGAGTCTGCCTCGTCTCCTTCACAGCCGGTGTTTGATACTGTGGTAGAGGTGCTCCTCCAAATGGCAACTTAAAAGAATGAACATTAAGCTCCTCTTCTGCGTCTGACTCTTTTACCCCTTTTTTCCACAAAGAGGAGGTGATAACTAGCAGGCTAACTATATATTGTTTTAATTGCTCTGTAACCTACCTAAGACTCACCTTTGCTTAATCCTGATGATCATATGAGGTCAAAAGCAAATGAATGAGTGCTGCATTTGTGTTTGGGGCTCTGGAAGCTGCAATGCTGCCTCAGTGTGGGGCCATGTTAATCTAGAAATGCTGGGTCTATGTGGGACTGACTGTGTGGCTGCATCTCAGTGTCTTCCCCTTCTGAAGCAGCTGTGGGGAAACATGCTGGAGCCAAACTACAGGTGAAATAAACTCAGTGAGCAAATGGGGCCCTTGAATATGATCAAATCTACTGCCTGGTGTTCTCCCGTGAAACAGGATTGCTCAAAGCAACCAGGCATCTCAGGTGATCGTTAGACCCATTCAGACTGCATCGGCGGGGGAAATGAAGAATGACACAAAGATAAATCCAGTACAGGACACGAGGGCCCAGGGATAAAAAAAGATGGAAGAGGCCCCTTCTGCTAACTCTAGCTCAGAGAAGATATTACCATTCCTGAGGAGGATGGAAGAATATGCAGGAGTTTTTTTTTGTTACTCTCCACCCCCTGCGTAGCTGTGTGTTTCATGCAAGGAATAGCCAGGCTTTGCTGACAAGCTAAGGCTATGTTGGATACAGTGGCTGACTTGCAGGGCCTTTACATGACTTGCTTTATTTACTGACCCTAACCCACACCCCTGACTGGCAGAGAGAGTCACTGTTGTTCTTCTGTTGATGCACACAAGTTCCTTGATTAAAAATTGCTTTAGCTTATTGTGGTCAGGGAAGCTTTTTTCCATGAGGGAGGATAGGGGAAAAGGTATCTCATAATACTTTTTTTGCTCTGCAGTTTGGAGGGTATTTCTGTTATTGATTTTAGTTACCTGGCTTCAGAAAATCAGGTTTTGGAGTGCAGTGGGGTTCCTCATGTCAGATTTCTTTCTTTGGGGAAGGGTGACAAATTCTTTTCAGGCTGGGACCAGTCCAGGTCATTTCAGCAAGTACTGGATGTGCTGCAGTACTTAATGAACTCCTCCTTATTGGGCAGTTCTGAGAATGCACAGTATCTGCTCAGTTTCATTGTGGATGATGTATTTTGTACTGGATGAAGATTGGAGGAACATTACATTTTGATAGGAGAGTAAGTCTCAAGGTTTTTCTCGGTGTTTTTCTAGGCATAAGATACTTTATAGCCTAATTCTACATTCATACCACTATCTTTGTTAGGTTTCTGGCCCCCTCAGCAGAACCTCAGCGGCATTTCAACTAGGAGCAAAAGAGAAAAAAGAGAACCCTGATGTGTGCATTGCCTGTTTATAGTTTCTCATGCTAATGCAAAGGGGGTGTGTGTGTGTGTGGTCTGGAAAAAACTTTCAATTTGAAGAAATTATGCCATTTGAATGACAGCAGATTGTTCTGTTCCACTTTTCTGTGTGACTTCTATGAGCTTGTGAACTAAAACAGTTTATGTAGGTGCATATGTGCATAGATCTGTTACATCTCAGCAGGCAGTCCAAGCACTTTAGTTTGGTATTTGCAAGGCATAGCACATGGGACAGCAAAACTGTATAGGGGAGTCTTTAAGGATAAGCTGGAGAAAGTCAGGCTTTAGTCAGAACATTTTTCCTGTAGAGAGCAAAAGTATAGGAAGCCAAACAATGTCTCGTATTGATGTAGAGACCCATGCAAAAACATGATTTTGATCTATATTTTGAAAACTGGACAACTAAAATATCTGAAAGGCTGGTCTGCTTTTTGGAAACACTCATAAAGGTAGTAACAAACTAAAGTGATTTCTATGTAGGAAGAACTACTAAATAGTAGTTTTATGATACCAAAACAAAGTGATCTTGACATAGGTGTGGGTTCTGTTGTACTTGCATGAATAGCTCTACTTACATGCAGCCTGTGTCTCGAGATTTGACTGCTTTGCTGGAGGTGGGAGAGAAGTGCTTGGCTGTAAGTTTTTTGTAGCAAATTTTGAAGCTTTAAAGTTAATGAAAAGCTCCATGCCAAGAGAGGACTTTCATACTCAAGGAATGTGTATGCCTATCCTGCTGGGAATTGCAATACTTTATCTTCTGCAAAACAATTTATCCTGTGTCAGTTTCTTAAGTTCCTGTAAAAAGTATTCTGTGCCATGTGATTCAACGTGGACAAAATGGATGGAAGTAAGTGGCAGTTCCAACACGTTTAGCCCCAGTAAGTATAGTAGCAATTCCTAGGATTTGTATTTGTTCTTTTGGTATGACCATTCTCTTATTTAAGTTCATAGTTCATATGAAAGCACTTCTTATCAGATTAGAGTAGGTGACCCTTCCTATAGAAGCTGGGACACCAAGAAGGTGTCAAATGCAGAGGGTTGTTGTATATTGAAATGGGATTCAGTGTGATCCTGTTCTGTAAAGGGGTCAAGCAAGGGGTCAACCTTTAGCATTAAGATGTGCTCTAGCCTACAGCTGAGAAGGAAGTGAATAGCAGATCCACTTTGAGCAGATGGAGAAATTCTTAGGTAGGCTATAGTTGCGGGGGATGTTGAACTTGAGGACACTGTCACGTGACTGTAACAGCAACAGCCAACCTGCAGTGTCCAGCCTTTCCACTGAGCCCTATGTCAGAATGTGTGGCATGAAAAGGTAAGAAAATCTCCTGGCTTTGCAAATCAGATGAATGGAAATGGGTATCCAGAAGGAAAAATTGCCCTTATACCACAGAGAGAAAGTGTGCAGTCACACCCATGAGCTTTCAGTTGGATAATCAGCCTGGCCTACATTTGTGGTCAGTTCGATGCAACAGTTTAGCCAAGCTCTGTGTAATGGTTGAAGAACCAAAGATCACCGATTGGAAGAAATCAGCCTAAATGAGAAATTCTGTTTCTCATAACTGCATTGAAACGTATTCAGAGAGCCACTAGAAGAAGCTCTGGCTCAGGCTCCCAGGGAAGGATGCCACCCCCTGAGTCAGTACTGCTGCTTCCTGTCCCATCTGGAACCTTTTTTGCAGTACTGGCCTGGGTTCCACGGAACTCGTGGCATGTGACAAGCTCACAGCTTGAACTGGGGGGACTACAGGGAGAAGGAGTAAACAGCCTTTTAGAGAGAGGAGTGTTGCCAGTGCAAAAATAACATGCTGGAGGAAGCAATGGTGATTTAAAAACAAAACTAAGCTTCAGGTAATGTTGTAAGAGGCTTGACAAGAAGCAAATTTTGAAATAATGAATCTAATGAATCTATTCAGTATCAGAAGGGACTACAGAATACTCAAATATGAGAAAGAAAGGAATTGGAAGTTACCGTGAGCCTTGGATTATTATTATCAAGAGAATGACAAAAAATAGTACAGTGACTCTAGGAAGAAATTTTAAAATTAACAGTTAAAAAGGTATTTTGAAGGCTTTTTATTGAATGCATCACGTACTCATATAGCGACTTCTGTTTGTCAAGCTAAGAATTTACATATTTCTCCATTTGTGTTTCGCTTGCTTAGAATTATATGTCTAAAATTAATGAGAATGAGTTACTTCACTGCTGGCACAAGTGTTGAGCCAACAACATATGTTTTGTAAATATGCTCTAGTCAAATAATACTAAAAAAAAGAAAAGATATTCTCTGTTCATACTCTAGATTCTTTCCCAGGACTGATCTGTATAATTAATCTCTTCTGGATTCAGGTTTCCCTACTAAGTGTTTGTGTTGATTCCTTTGCTCCCTCAACAGGAAATGACCTCTTTTCTTTTGAAAAGTATGAGTTTAGTAGGACTCTTGGATTCTGTGCTTATGAGCAGATGCTGTTAATTTTTAATCCTTGCTTTAGTTTATGAAGTATCTTCCCATCTATCCCCAGTACAAGATTTTAGGATCCCTGTCCAACATTCATTTTTTTTTCCATGGCAGCACTGCACGTTTCATTGCCAAGTGCTCAAAGCAGGGATTGATGCTATTTGTTAAAGTACTCTGACTTAGCTCATTTTCTGTATGGAACACATAATGATAGGACTGAGAATGGAAAAACCTATTAAGTTGATGTCTATTTTCTGCCATTTCAGGACAATGTTCTGTTTAACATTTGCCAGTACTTTGTCCAATTTCTTTGACTTTCCCAGCAACTTTTGTGCCTTCAGTAAAATATTCTGCAGCTGTAAGAAAGCGTCCTGATACAGTATGTGGACATTTTGTTTCCACCTTTCTTCTTAGTGGCTCCTAACAGGATTCACCCACCTTGGTACTGTATACCCTGGGAGTGGCTGCTGGCTATTGACAATGCGCATGTGCAGTTTAGAGATTTAAATGTGGAAGTAGCTAAGGTAATGGAAGTCTGGGACATCAGTCTTGGCTCATTCTTACTGTGATCTGAAGAGAGCTCTTGCTACACTCCCTCTTCCATGTTTTCTAGGTCTTAGTTGTGCTGAGATCTGGTTTAACATATATTTCTAATACATGAATCTTGGAGTAGGTCTGAGTGGTCACATCCATCTCCTGGTATCATTCCACACCCAAAATTTAGCATACAGTTGTAAACTTCCTCTGGGGAGTCTGGAAGTAGTAAGAGTAGAAGAGTTAAAGGAGTCCTGGCTCATGTGCTTCAAAGCATGAGCTCTTGCAGAAGGGGTTGGAAGGAACTGTTTGTCTGTGCAGGTCATTCTGCACATACAGTGGGGGCAGGGCAGTTCTCTGGGATTGCCTGGACAAGGTAGGGTGATTTGATTTCCCTCCTTCTCCCTGTGTCTGTCCTAACAGTCATGCTCTGTTCTTTCCTAGTGGTGGCGATCTATGACTACACCAAGGACAAAGAAGATGAGCTCTCCTTTCAGGAAGGTGCCATAATTTACGTCATCAAGAAAAATGATGATGGCTGGTATGAGGGGGTCATGAATGGAGTGACGGGGCTCTTCCCAGGGAACTATGTGGAGTCGATCATGCATTATTCAGAGTGAAGACTAGAGGACAGAACACTGCATCTCCCACTGCAGGAGCTGTCAGGGCTTCCCAGATCTCCACCAGCCTCTGGGGCCCTATCCAGTATAAGCGAATGAAGGATAATTGTAACAACCACTCTTTTGGGTTTGGTTTGGTTTTTTTTTTTTTTTTCCTTTTTTCCCCCCTCATTATAAAACAATAGTGATTTGAGTTGTTTGAACAAATGGCTCTTCCAGCAGCCAGCAGAGGCTATCCTGAGCCATCTGACTGTGAATTAAGCTGACCCATTCAGATGTAACAAACTTGTTGAGTAGCTGATACTTCACTCGAATTCTGACTTCTTCTGACAGGCCTTGGGATCTGTCTCAGGAATCCTGTGTGCCCTCATGGTACTACCGTTGGCAGCAGTGCCTAGCACTGGGGGTGTCCTGGATGCCTGTGGTGAAGGTTACTGGCCAGTGGACATCCCTCCTGTTTCTACACTCCACTCCTGTGCAGCTGGAAGAATGGTCGTGTGCTAGCAAACACTGGGATTTCTACACAGAGACGTTTCTGTGACTGACTTCCAGATAGTTGGATCAATCTTTAGAGCAAACGCCTCTGCAGCTGCTCTGCACACGTAGGCTGACGCAGGGGCACACAGAGCTGGCTTTCATTCACTCACCTTTCAGTTCAGACAATTAAGATGGCTGCAGCCCAGAGGACCCCTGCCCCTGTTTCCTCATCTTTTGAATGCCACATATTTGTTTTGTGTTCTGCACTGATGTAAACGTGCTCCTCTCCACAGCGAGCTCCTTGCCATGGTTGCTGCCCGTTCAAACAGAACTCACAGATGCTGTTGGCGGTGAAGGCGAAACAAAGTTTACAGGTCCTCCTGGGGTCTGAGGATAAACTCTAGGGGGTGTGGTCCAAGGTTCAAATCTACTCATGCCTGCTTGCACTAGAGAAACTTGCCCCCAAACTTTAGTCTTATGCACAATATAATCTTAAAAATCCAATCAGGTATTGTAAGTTGGCTATTTTGTACTTGATGACTAGATTTGCATATGTACTGTGAGAGCCCTGTGCAGTGGCAGGACAAACGGCAATTGTCGTCTTCATGTCTGTTGCCAAAATCTCTTCAGTGGAAGTAAAAAGGGCTGTTGTGTGTAGTGGTTTCCCATGGAAATCCAAGCAGTAACTAGTAGTAGTTCTAGCTCTTCCCCATGCCCTCTGCATTGTTTATTATAATAGATATTTTGAGCTGTATTGGTGGCTTGGGGTGGGGTAACACCAGCTGAAGGCTCTGTAGCCCCTTGTGATGATACTTGGCTTTTTAATCTAGTCTCAGTTAAAAACTCTGCCCTGTGATCACTAAGTGACAGCTGTACTCGTCTGCCTAAGGGAAGGTCTAAATATTACCTTTGGGTAAATATCATGCATTAACTGATTAAATTTGCTGTTGTGTCTTTTTAGCCTGCAAATTGAGCTGGTCCTGTATCGTGAGAGCCTCTTGGGCCAGGGCATCTTCCTGGGCACCTCTTGACTACCACGGGGCTGAGTTCCAGCTGGTACCAAGGGTAGCATTTCCAAGGTGACACAATGCTGCAGCCGTCTTGGAGAGGCCTGGGTGTAAAACAGAGCAGTGCACAGGGCTGGGTTTCTGATGGTATTGGCAACAGACAGGTAATTGACTCAATCCCTTGCTTGGTAATTAGTGCAATGCCAGGATGGAGGTCCAGGTTTGGTGCAAACCTGGGCAGGGAGGTGCCATAGCTGCTCAAGGGGGAAGAAGGAGAAAACGAACAGGTGAAGTGTGTTTGTAGGACATTGAGGAATGTGGTCACCTGCTGTGAGCTTGTGCAAGGAACTGGTTTGGTTGAAGTCTGCAGCAGGGACAACTTTGAGGAAACTGGTGTGCAGATAGATGTTACTTTCTCCCCTGCTCAATCCACATTGTAGCCTAAGCATTGTTGTCTTCTTTCTGGGAGCTGACAGCTTTATTGTTTGGGTGTTTGCCCAAACAGATACCCTTTTTCTTTGTGAAAACTTGTCTTGGAGCAAGACTAGGAGAAGCAGCCATGTTCAGTTCCCTCAGCCCATCATTTCTCTGGGAGCAAGCCCAGAACCACTGGTTGTGTAGTCACTGGAATGACTGTTTCTAGTGTCATTGGGCAGGTCTACACTTTGGCACAGGGAGGCAGTGCTTGCAGCCAGGGTGATTGAACAGCCTTTGGTGCTTACAGGGTGGCTGTTTTCAGAGGTTTCCTGGCTTCTCTTGTCTTGGATATGTTTATGGCAAGGACAGAGCCCATGGTGCTCAAATGCATCGTTAGGGCAGCAAAGGGAGTTACTAAGAGCCAAACCAAGCCCTGTGCCCCCACACTCCAGCTGGCAGGTCATGCATCAGTGAAACGTGTGTTTAGCCCAGTCTGTGTCAGAGAGTGTGCCTGAACTGTCCTGGCAGGTGGGTGTGGATAAACGTGTACCTCCCCTGTGTGTGAGACACACCCGTCCTTCATCCCATTCTGATGGTTTTCCAGCTTGCAAGTTTTCTGTGTTGCGAGAGCAGAGCAGTGTGAGCTGAACACTTGCCAGAGCCCAGCACAGAAGATGAGGCTGCAAAAGCTTGAAGGTGGAATGTGTGACATTCCTTGAAGAACTGGCTTTGGTCTGACGGGCCAGGGGTTAGTTTGGTCCCTGCTGATAGCATGTGGAATTGTTTATCCTGCAAGAACTGCTGTGGATGAAATTTCTGGGTCGCCGCCTGCTGGTTTTATGCTTTATTATGCAGTACTAATGTAAAGAAATTTGTTGAGTTTTATGCATATTTTTATTTTGTACAGATTTTAATTTGGTGGCTTGTTTGAGGATGATGTGATGTAATGGTCGTAGACCAGGCCAAGGTAAACAGGCTTTGTATATTAATGTTACATAGATTGCATGCTAGTAAAGTCAGTGAGGGTTGTGTTTTCAGTTTTGTCCCCTGTACTTCTCCTTGTCCAAAACCTTCTCACCCCCACCCCTTTTTAATTTATAGGATTACCTTAAAAGGGGGTGGCAAATGGGAGGGTGTGTGGAGGAGAAACACCTCAATATTTTAAATAGGTGCTCAACATCTCTTCACTGCTGCATTCTGCTGCCACACCTGAAGGTGTTCAGCATCACAGGCTGTTGAAGCAGGAGTGTGTAGGCATGAGAGGTGGGGGAAGGAGATGCTCCAGCATAGCCCAAAGACTGCTGTATGGCCAAAATGAATATGTTTCTCCCCTTGTGAGAACTGCCTTAGCTCAGCCAGCTGTTTTCATTATGCACAGGTATTGCTCAGCATCCTCTAGTGGTGTGTTTTGCCTTGGTTTGCTGTATCGGAGGTTTCTTCCTTCCTCTTGGCCCCAGGGACAAATCTGTTAATTACAGCTGCCTCTGCATCATGTGCCTGTATGAGAGGAAGTCTGACTGTGTCCACATTTAGTGCTGAAGCAGGTTAATTCTGGTGCCTTCTTTCCAGCCTAAGAGAGATGACTGAGGTTGCATATGTCTCACCCCTTTTTTTCCCCCTCCTCTTCCCTTTTTTTTTTCCCCTCTGAGTGGCTGTTGCAGCAGAGGGCTGAGAGGGGCAGGAGAGGCAAGCAGCAGGTTTTATGCTTGAGTGGTCTGACGTTGTGTCCAAGTGCACTGGCTGGAGTAGGCACCAGAGAGCTGAAGCAATGCCTGAACACTTGCTGGTCTCACCGGTGAGACACAGGCAGCTACTGCTGCACTGAAGAGCTGCTGCTCTCACTGGAGAACAAGAGGTGTCGTGTGGCCCCAAGGTAGATGACAGAGCTTGGTGTGTGTTACCAGGAGCCTGACCATGTTCCTGGAATTCATCTTGTCCTTGCAGTTAGTTGAGCTGCTCCTGAAAGTGGGTGGAACTTGCTGCTGGTGTGAGCTACAGGTCCTGCGGTCTGTGGCTGGTGACTTACGTGTGGGTGCCAGCTAGCTCTTGCTAGAGCAATTTGCTCTCCTTTCACAGCTGCTGGGCATTTTCTTTGCTGCTGAGGGTTCTCGGTGANGTTGTTGGCTAGAGGTGGAAGAGGAGTCTACATCGATACTGTTGTGCTTTTGTGGTGTCTCCCACCTGTGCTTGATGGTGACTTAGTGCTGACATCTTCTAGCAACTTCCACCACTTCTTAGCAAACGGCGCAGATGTGCCTCCCCTGGAAATGAACTTGCTTTTTTATTAGTTATGTCTGTGGGCACCAGCATAAAGCAAAACTTGTGGTTTCCCTTCTCGAAAGGATGGAACTTTATATGGCTTAGTAAACTGGGAGCATTTACAGGGCTTCACCTGCCAGAGTTGCATCAGGACATTTTGTAAAACAGGCACTGTCTGTATTCTCTGCAGGCAAACTTTTTGGAAGCTGCTGGAGGATGCTGTTGGAAAGTCCATGGTGCTGTCACTTTACTAGGAGCTGTACTTGCACTCGAAGTATAGGAGTCACTGATCAAGCACTGCAGCATTTGAGGCAGCATTACAGATACCGGGTAGAGACTTCGGTTCCCATGCTGGCAACTGTGGCAGTGGAAGGCAAGTGTTCACAACACTAATCTCTAGAGAAGGTGGTGGTGGAAACTGAGCATTAGCAGGTAGATGATGGGCTACAGCTTATAGGGTGCCACTTACAACAATCTGCTGTGCTAAAAGATATATTCACTTTCCCTGTCCTTTGGGATCTCCCAGTATTTGGCACTGCCACATTACTGCACAGAGGTCAGAACAGTTCGAGAAGGGAAAAATATGTGGTTTGGTTTTTTTTTTCTCCCCAGTAGCTGAAGTCAGTGTCTAGTAACAGTCCTATTGCTCTACTTCTGATTTTAAAACTTTGATAGCGGGACCCCCACCTCACGTCCATGGGGAGGTTGCTGAAAGCTTGATGCAGCCACGGTTTGACAACTGCTGTTAGAAAGATTAATTCACAGACCAAGGCGTTCTGCTGCTTTCACCCCACTCGTGTGGTTTGTTCAATCTCCTGCCCCTACTGGAAGAGTTTGTTTCTCGGGTAGTCTAAATACACTAATGTTATTAGCACGGGTGCTTATGGCAAGACACATTACAAACCATTGAGGGCAGCAGCAGCAGCCTGATGTCCAGAGGTCAGCCTCCAGCCAGCAACCTGCTGAACACTGACACGGTGACCCTGCTGACATGTGTGCAGTACGTTTGTTCTGGTTTCTCTTCACACCTCAGAAGAATCCTACCACTACTGACTAATAGGAAGAGCTGTGTATAAATCCATTTCATTACAGCGCCTGGGTAAAGTGCTGACATGTCTGAGATTTTTTTGTAAAGAACAAGTGCTTCTTTTCACATTTGAAAAAGTGTCTTTTGCAACTTGCATGGACAAATAGTTTCTATGAATTCTTTGGAGATGTCGGTGTCTAACATGGATTTTGTCCATGCACACTTTTCTGAAAGCAGATACCCCCCCTCTTTGGTTTGCAGTCGGAGGAGTAGCACGCTGTGCTTTTGCTTTTGGTACTGCTGATGCAGTGGATGATTGCAGAGCCCACTGTAAATGACCAAGCCCACAGGACTCTGGGGAGCTGTATGCCGCCAGTAACATTTTATTGTGTGTGCCATTTGAATCACCTTCCAGTGAGTGCAAAACCCAATTTTTAAATTTTTTTAATTGTACTTGGAATTAACTGTTGCTGTGTACTAAACCCTCTTGTTACGAGCCCTAAATAAAAGGAACAAAGCACATGCCATGTGTTCTGTGAGCTGCCATAGCTGTGTCACATTCCTTGGCTTTGGCTAGACTTTTCACCACACTAGACACAGGGACAGTGGCTTATGTGTGCAGGAACCTGGTCCCCAAGGATCTCTGAGCACTGCACTTCCCACAGCAGAAGTATGATCCTTGGCATCCAGCTTGCTGCCTTCAGCAGCTCCTCCCTCCACCTGTGTATGAGCTCTCCTTTTCTGGTAGCTGCTGCTGTGATGTCTCAAGCAGCTGAGAGCATATCCCAGGGGGCCAGATCCCAGGGAGGGGCTGCAGCACCACTTACCACCAGCAGCTGATGCCATGAGAGCAGAGCTGTACAGCACTCTGCATGCCTGAGGGAGGAGGCAGATGGAAAAGGTGAGCCTGCAACCTGGGTCCTCTTTAGACCTGTAATGGGTGTGCACTGTCTCACTGGTACAGCCTGCTCTGACCCACTGGAAAGAACTGTGCAAAGGAATAAAAAGTAATTTTACCGAGAGTGAGCGCCATCAGATACGTGACCTCTGCAGAGGGGAACCACTGATGCCCTGAGAACATGGTGGGTTCTGAACTCAGGAAAAAGGAAAATTGCAAGACAGAGGATTAAAACAGGTTATTAAATTTAACTACATCTTTATTGAATTGTGCATATTCCATTGTATAATGATCTATATTGGGTACTCTATAATGTAGTATTTCTTTTGTCCTCTCTCATGCTTAAAAAAGTATATTTATACATATATTTATATATATTTATAATATGGCAAAGCTCCCCCCAACCTGAAGCTATCAGTCTAAAAGAGCTTTGATTTTTCTTTTTGGAAAGGGAAGAAGAGGGGAGGCAATCCCACTGAAAGATAAAATGTGCAATTTTCTTTTTAAAGCAGTAAACATGAATGTATTTACAGCACTCAGCACAAATTTGCTGCACAGACAAATCATCATTGCAATGACACTTTTTCTTACACTTGCATCTCCAGTATTATACAGAATATTCCCAGTGTAAACCATTAAACAAACTGCTGCTCCAGTTAATTTCTGGTACACTGTAGTCCACTAGGAGGCCTAAGATTTCCAATTACAACTTGTGACAAAGCATTTAGTTTTCCTTCTAGAAGTACAAGCTCTACTGTGATGCACCAAATCAGCAGCAGGTGCTGTGGGCAGAGGTTTTTTTGCTAAACTGTCCTCTGCCTGCGCCCCTTGCAGGTGTGTACCCAGTTGCCAGTGCAGTTAATGGCAAGGGATGCACAGTATCCAACAGTGGCACCCTGTTCCCTTGCCAGACACGTGCAGCAGATCAGCAGCGTGTCAGCTCCTGGCAACTTGGCCTCTCAAAAGGCTGATGCAAGCACACCTGCGTACCTGGAATTTAGCTCTGAATGTATCTTTGGCATCTTGGGAAAGCCAGGAGGAAATTATTTTCCACTGTAGGGAACAGCCAATTCAGTTCCAAAGGCTCCTAAAAGACAAGTTGCCTAAAAGAAAGTTGTCTTTAAGCAATTAAATAAGGGGGGTAGTGTCCAAAATCTCTTAAGTTCCTTCTCACCCATTTATCTAAATCCCTGCCATGGGGATTGTGCATCCAGCACAAGTTCCTGTTCCTCCTGGTCTTCCAACTTCTCCAACTCCTGCCACCAAAGATACACACACCTGCTGAACAGAGGTCACTGAGTCCCTGCCCCCCTGAGTGCCTCACAGAACCAATACTCATTAACCCAAGTCACTGTTTTCCCTGTGTTAGTGAATTTACATTGTGTGGGATAAGCGTGCATTGTTATCTCGTTTGCAGTTTAGTGTCTTAAACTTTTCAAAACTAAACCAATCCTGGGACTCATTTGCTCACAGCATTAGTGAGTGCTGCCCCCTGCAACAGAACCCTGGTTTGGTTAGTCTTCATGGGCATTTTTAATTGAAGAAAAGAAAGAATTCAGAAAGGAAAATAAGACAAACTTATAATTCCAAAATAAAGCTTAAAACCCCAGCACAGTTACAAGAACATCTGAGAGAAACTATCCCTTGTAGTGTTAAATCCCTGGTTCGGAGTCTGTCCTGACTGTGTGAGGGAATGCAAAACTAAACAGCAGGAGCCACAAAGGGGCCCCAAGGAATAAAGGCTGTGACCTCCAACAGAGGAGCACTGTTTGATCAACTACATTATCTACACCTTAACAATGCAAAAAGGAAAACCAACCAAACTCACCCGTTCTGGCTGTATACTTGCTACCTTCTGCCAGGAGTTTATACTGCTTCCCAAGAGTGCACCTGATTTTAACGTGACACTAGCTGAAGTAACACTCATAGTAAGAACCACTTACAATCTTATTTTGAATCAGAAACAAATTTACCTGCAGTGGTACCACTGAAGCAAAACCATTTGGTTCTATGCCGTTTCCTATAAAAAGCAGAATATTTCTCTTTTGCCCTTCTGCTGTTGAAATGGCACTTTTGGTTCCCTAAACTGTTGAAAAAATAATTTTAACTCAGAGGAAAATTGCACACACTTTATCTCTGAGCTTATTTGATTTATCCAGTTGCCTAAGGGCACAGAAAGAAGGAATTGGAAAACCTTTAAATGTGTAAGCCCAAAATAGTAAATGTTAAAATGCACTTGTTGAAAAAACTGCTTCCTCTCCCATCAGACCTGAAACCAAAGTGATCCGGGGTAACTTCACTTTGTTTCCCTGACATGTCAGTCAGTCACTGTTGCCCTGCAGGCAACTGCAGTGTAAGTGCAGGAGAGGAGCTCTTTGGCTTTGAGGTCATGCACCAAGTCAGAGCAGTCAGTGGTGGTTGCCACAGGAAGAAACCACTGTGCAGGGAGAAGCAGGAACCTTCCTCTTCCACAGAAGATAACAGGATTATTGAGACACTTGTGCCTAACCTCCTCTCCCAGCCACAAGTTCTAAAATATGAATCAGAACCCGCATAGCCATCTCCAACCTGTTACCTACCATGGTTTGTTCAGAACCTGTGGTTTTTTCTTTTTAAAAATAATTTCTCCTCTTAAGATAAGAGCTGATAGAAGAGCCTAGTTTTTGCTTTCAAAGCAACTTCCCAACATCTGAATTATGGAAGTGTCTGAGAAGACCAGCTCCCTGCTTTCTACACCTGTGCTGCAGGCACAAAGAAACGTGGCTGAGCTTTCACATGCTCATTCTAATAGTTCTAGAAGGATTACTGCCCATGATTGTAGCAGGAAACGTCTGGATGTCTGAGATCCAGCCCCTTAATTTTCTGATTTAAATATAGCGGTGCCATTACTAGACCAGTCCACACAGGGGAAAATAACTTACCTGGAAATAAGTGTAAATATTTACTGCCACAAAACCAGTAAATACACAGGAAAAGGAAGTTACAATGATGGAAGGGTCTCATAAGCTGAAAAGGCAACCAAGACATCTGAACCACACTGTAGCCAAATTTCAGTGCTCATCTGAGAGAAAGGAAGCTACAGCCACTCACTGCATTTCTGGATCACTTAGGAAGTTAGCAAACAAGAAAGAATACAGGGTGCCACCTTTGCTGACATTCATTCTTTTTCTGGCAAACTTAAGAGTCAAATATCTGTCCCAGCAGGCTGATAAAACCTGCAGGTAAGCATGGATTCATTGCCTAGGGAGGGGTACTGGGAAAATGAATGTGGGCACAGGAAAATGAGAACAAAGCTCAAATGTCTCTGAAGAAATTGCACTCAAAACATTGCTGTGCTGAGTCCAAAGCCCAGAGGTGCCTGCACTGAATGAACTACAGTGAAAGGGCTGGAACTGGCACACACCAGTGGAGCTGCCTTGGGCAAAAGCAAAGCAGATGGAACAAGCAGAATCCCCGGCCCACTCTCACCTGGAGCACGTGCTGCATCAGCCCAGACGCATCTTGCCAGGGAGCAGAGCACGCCCGCTTACCCATCAGGGTAGCACTGAGGAGTTGGGACCTTTTGCTCCACTGGTGTGCCTCAGCCCCAGGAGCTGCACACAGTATGAAGCAGCAAGAGGACCAATGGTGAAAATTACAGCACCCATGAACTGCAGTACAGCTGAACAACCTTCTTGTGAAGTGACTCACCAGCAACACTGAGCATGCTTAAACTCAATAATGCAAATGCTTTTAAGGACACTTTGTAAGCACAAAAATAGTTGAAACAAAACTTGGTGAACAATTTGAAAGATACAAAAAAGTGCCTTTCCATAGCAGTGCTTTAAAAATGCACACAATGGTATATAGTCTTATTGCTCAAAAAAACTAGTCTGAAATATTAAAACAATTTCCAGAGGTGCTGAAATAGATTTTTAAAAAATCATATGAAACAAGTCAGCAGAGACAGCACCACTAATTTTTCCCTTTTCATGATGCACCTATTTAAAACTATATAGTTATAGATGTGTCATTTCCCCCCTCTAATTAGCAAAAGTTTTTTCCCTATTCATAAAATATTGACAAAGACATTTATTTTATTATCTGGATTTAAAAAAAAAAAAACTTTATAAAAAAAAGCAATGGGGAACACTGTCACAATATTTCTTAAATATGTCATCCTGAATTACTGTAATGCAAGTTGAGTTTATAGAGTTTTTACACGTGAGGATACTGTTGGGTCATGTCGCTGCCTTAGTTTTATTCTTTGGGGAAAGGAAAGCATTTAAAGTTTGCTTTTGGAGAAAAGGTAAGCAAACAGTGAAATGATTTGCACTGTGAGCCTATTGACAGTATCCCTGTGGTGAAGGGAAGGTGGGGTAGGCACAGTTTGAGTATTTCAGTTTTACAAAAGGCTGTGTACCACCACCCTGTAATGAACACGTATGATGTGTAAGACCACTCAGGCTACCTACACTACCTTATCACAAAGTCTGAATACATGGGCAAGACTGTACAATCAAGCTGCTCAAGTACAAGAAAAAGGACTGTAGTATTTGGTCCGGTGATTGACTGTAAATGGATGATTCACAAAAAAACAGAGCAAATCAATAGTCTATTTCCTACTCATATAGGCCCTTAAATTATTAGCAAATGTTATTGCCTCTTAAGGTTGTTTTTTTCCAGTCTTTTTCCTTCACTGCTAGAAGTGCACCTTTATAATTGAGAGGTTAATGCACTGGTCACAGTCTCTGGTGGGCCAAAGAGGAAAGAATTTCTACTCTGCTTGGCTTGAAATTGCCATTCCCTTGTCTCTTTCTAGAAGGGAAAATTTCCTGACAATTTCTAATGAATTATGAACAATACTTTCTTTGTATGAACAATACATATTTCCAGACACTTATTTTTGTAAAGATAGTACATCTTGTCAGGCACAGCCCAGGTGAGACTGTATGCTGTGCATGCTTGTGCGAGAACAGAATGCCTTCTACAGAAACCTACCTGATCATTCAGTGAAAGAATTACACGGACAAGTGATGGATCGGCGTCGGTCAGCCTTGGGGTTGGCAGGATTTTCCACTGTAGAAGTCCTGGCAGCTTTCAGAAAGGGTTAACACAAATATATTCATCTTGAGCCATAGAAACAAATGATTGAGCCCACTATCAGTTACAATGCATACCGGTTTGGAATAATATATATTTACCCTACTTAACTGCATGGACAAATAACTTTGAAATAATTTGTAGCAGTGGATATTTTTAAACTATTTGGGAGGAGGGGGAGGCTCTTTATAGTATAAATATATTTCACTCCAGCCCACTATATATAAAATCTTTTTTTCCCCTCAGAACATACTCATTTTCAGTAGTAGTATGACCAGAATGTTTTGGTATGTTGCATCAGTACTTTTCAATCAATGGACAATGTACAGTTACCAGCAGAACACGCAGCTCTGCATCATTCACCCACCACAAACTGCTGAGAAGTTTGTGGGATTGGTTTATTTCCATCCTTTCTTTAAAGTGCCCCCTACATCTCCATCTCTGTGGTGAGATTTGACCAGTTAGAGTCCGGTTCCAGGTAATATACTGACTGAAACAATAAATACGGATCTACAAAAACATTCTGGTTATCTTCTATAACTGCGACGAAATATATCACAATATATTATATACCTACACTTATAATACATGCACAAACATGTCTCACGTGGACAGACACTACAAAAAATTAACTCCCTCCCCCTCCCCTAAATGCAGAACAGTAAGAAAATGTGGTTTGGTCCAATCCATATGAAGGGTAAAAGAAACTGAAAGGATGAAGCCAACGCCTCTCTATCCACTTTTCCCAGTAAAATATCAACACCCCCAAGCCCCCAACCTTTTTAGCCTAGCCATGAGAGGAGAATGTCTTTACATTTAGCTGTGGTTTGAGATCACCTTTTGATGGGGCTTTCATCCACATCCCCATATTCTCTCCAGGTGCACAAGCCCACGGGCTGGCTGGTCGCGGAGCAGCCCATGAGTCACCGAGAGCCCCAGCCCCGCGGGCCTGACTACCAGTCCCGCGACAGCTTGGTGTTCTGATCCCTCTTGGGGGGCGCGGGGGGTGGCCCCCTGCGCAGCGTTGCATAGCCGGATATGTGGCTGCCCCCAAAGGTGCTCGTCTTCTGCTGGTCGGCCAGCAGCTCCGGCGGGGGCGGCGGCAGGGCCATGTCGTCCATGGTGGCCGTGGGCTCTGCCCTGGACACGCGCGCCGAGGACAGGGAGCCGTGCCGCGTGATGGATTTCCGCTGCAGCGTCCGGTTGAGGTCTGCCAGGAACCCTGGCTGAACGCTAAGGCTGGACTTGGGTGAGGTGGGCACTTGAGGGCCAGCTGACCCTGGCGGCTCCGCGACCTCCGCCTGCGTCAGTCGGGTGCTGTCGTTCCGCTTGGGCCGTGTGGGTGGTGGGGCTTTTTTCACGGATGGTTTCGACCACACCTGAGGCTGGGGGTTTACAACAGCCACTTTTGGGGAGGTGCTGCCTGAAAACACAGATGGAATTTCTACTGGTGGGGGAGGAAGATCTATTTCAGGTGGTGGTGGTGGGAAGTCTGAATCAGATGGTGGTGAAGGGAATTCAACCACAGGTTCCTTTCCAGACATACTTGGAGCAGAAGCCTTGGCTGGGATCCCACCTTGTGGAAGGACGATGGGCAGGCCCACCCCAGAAAGGTTGAGCTTTCCGGGCTTTGGGGGAGCTGGAGGAGGCGATGACTCCTTGGAAGGAGACCCTGATGGCTCTGGTGGGTGTGCAAATTTGCTGACAAGGCGGTCCACTGAAGGCCTCTTGGACTCGTGGTACTCAGTGGAGCTTGTGGACTTGATGCTGGAGTTGCGCTGAGGTGTTGGAGGAGGCTTCTTCCCTCCAGGGCTTGATGTCTTGCCGGCCTTTTTGACTGGAGACCCCGATTTGTCAGGGGGGGGAGAACCTGCAGAGGAAGCTGGGGAAGGAGGTGGAGGAGGAAACACTAAACTGCTCTCTGGGGGAGGAGGGGGGAAATCCGGTGAGGGAGCAGCAGCAGGCTGCCACTTGGGCTTTGCCTTCACTGCTGGAGGTGATTGTGGTGCCACACTCAGGGGAAGGGGTTTCAGAGGCTGGGGCTCAGTGGCAGGCGGGGTGGGAGGAGGTGGGAACTGGCTAACTATCTGCTTCACCATGGATGGCACTGGGGACTGGGGTGATGGAGGAGGCTTCACAGAGAAACTCTGCTGCTTTGGGAACGTTGCAGGGGGAGCGGGGCCAGGAGGGGCTGGGGGCACAACAGGCACCTGGGGAGAAGTGACAGTTGGTTGTTTCTTTATTGCAGGCGGCAAGGGAGGTGTCACAGGGGGGGTGACATGCGTGACCCCTGGGGACGCTGCCTTCCCAC